>JAPMOB010181296.1:0-23626 GCA_029875015.1 Lepomis gibbosus
TGCAACACTGAAAATATTGTATTATATTATACAAGAGACTTTACTGTGATGAAAGGGTCAATTGAAAGCAATTCTGTATTGCGGTTTGCTTTCTGGATAGAAAAGAGAATAAAAAACACAGACAAGGGTTTTTTGGTGGGGGGGCCTTTTCTTTTCTTGTTTTGGGTAGTGGAACACGCTTAAAAAAACATCATACTTTATAAAGTTTCTATGCCAAACAAGTAAGCAAGCAGTGCATTTAAACATCTAGCAGAGCAGCACTGTGATCCCACTGGACTGACAAAAAATAATGTCTGTGTCTATCTGCTGTTTGGTGCTGAGCGGTAGTGTATGGAGACTAAACCAGACACGTAAAGCCAAATCTATGAGCCAAAAGAGGCTAAAAACCTGCGTAAAAAACTTCTGACAAACTATTTCATATGACGTCTGCGGCTAAGCCCCACGACACTTCCACCCTTTTAAACTTCCACACGCATCTACAGACACCAACATACATAACACTGCATTCCACTCATTCACAACGTTGAACTCAGAGGGAGCGGTGCATACGACAGCCGCAGCCAGCAACAAATCAAAACCCTTCAAAAAAAAAAAAACACACACACACACACACACTTGGCATTGAGATACCAATTTTCCTTACAGGAGTGCATTCAGTGAAAGCCATTTTCCCGGGGACCTCTCTCACCCTGTAACCTCAGTGGGTGTAGGGGGGCTCAGAATAAGAGGGTGCTTTCAAACCCACTAGTAATGCCCCCTTTATTCAGCGCCCATCATCCCTGATAGCCTGTTGATGGCCCATTTAAGCTGCTGAGATGAAGAGAGGCCAATTCACCACCAGATCTTGACTGAGTGATTGAATGGTGGCCTTTAATCGCCACCGGCCGCAGAGGGGACTTAATTAGCATATCTGACATTTGCATACGGCCGGCTGCAGCGTACAATGCTGAGCGGTGTCAGGAAGCTGCCCTCTGCCTCCTGCCTTTCTTTGCCCCCTGTTTTCTATCTCTATAGTTTCCTCTTTCTGCTCAGATGCTGGCTGCTTCTGGGATGTCAACAACCACTCTTTTTGGGAAGCTTATTCAGCTGCCTGACCGACGTAAATGGAATCGCTCCATCTTTCTTCTTCTCTATCTTTCTTTCTTTCTCTGAAACACAATCCGGAGAGGTTTCATGCTGCGTCAAAGCGCAGCCTCTGTGTCATTTTAAAAGACAGAATAAGGTCTGCATGAGACTTTCTCTTGCTTTCTCACTTCATCATGACGTTTTCTATTGCAGAAAGATCCATTTTATCCTTTCAACACAGAATTTCTATTAATGAAATAACTAAAGCTGTCTGAAGTGAGAATAAATAGCTCAAACTCAGACCACTATTGTACGCCTGCAGAGAAAAAGCTCTATGGGTCTGACACAGAATGATGCTCTGCCTTTATATTATATACATAAATCTACTTTAGAAATTAGTGTCAGGATTTAAACATTTTACAGAAAGTTTGAGAAAAATCACAAAAAAACGGCAATTTTTTCACATATCAGTTAAAGTGTGTGTTGAGGTCATCTGCAGCATCCATCTGATGTCTTTTCTATCTATCAGCAAAGTTCAAATGAAGAGAAACTGAGTAAACACTTTGGGTTTGCCCCTTTCTTGTTTCAACATGTGAGTGTCCTCCTGCACAAAGCCAGCTCCATAAAGAGATGGTGTTCCCAGTTAGGTGTGGAGGAACTGGTGTGCACAGAGAAATGGAACAACTTAGAAAATTTTGCAGGTTGCATTAATTATAATTTTGTACATTTGGGGAGGATGCTAAGCAGTCAGAGTAACTGTTCTGAAATAAGTTAGTCCAACAATCAGCATCCACAACAACAGCCTGAGGAGTAAACTCAGTGTCTTTCTCAGCCCAAGTTCCATGCTAAATAACTAAGAGCTCGGGGCATTCAACAGGACAAAAGGGGGCGTGGTAGTCCTCTCCCGAGGGGGTTGGGAGCCCAACGAGGAAGACACGAAAACCACCGAACTCAGGATGAGCCGTCCATCCTTCAGCAACAGTAAGAAGGTACAGAGAGCTGGAACGTTGCATGATACAGAATCTTTATTCATTGTATCATTTTTCATTTACAGCTTAATGCTTTGACTTGCAGTTGGTGCTACAAATGCCTGTATTTCAAATTTCTCTGTGTGAGATGTCATCTTCATCATCTCTTGTATCTACATTTAAGTCATCAAGATATGTTTGAAGAATATTTATGGCTCCAGACAGCAACACCACATTCATCTTTGAAAGAAGCTGAAGTGATTAAATGGTACATTTTAAGAATAGTGAACATAGTTTGGCCAAAGGACATCTCACTTTACCTGCCATAATGTATTGACATTGGCCACTTTGACCCTTCACACTAGCCTTCCAATAAAAATATGAAGTCTGGATGCTCATTTGCGCCAATGCTAAAAAATGATCTGGCTGAAGGTTCTGACCCACTGCTGCCAAATACTTTCATCTGGATCCACAGTGGCAATGCACTTCAGCAGCCCAAAGTGACAGATATTTGTTCATTACCCAGAAGGTATCACATGAGATATTCTCCGTGGTGAATCAAATTTTCTCTGGAGCAGGAGGTCGTCTCCTCTTATAGAAAAGGCTCTTTTTTTTGCACCAAAAGGATTTTCTGCCAATGACTGTACTCAACACAAAAGCAGCAAATTCCAGAGAACCAGAGAACACTCTTTGCATTTGTACCTGATAAATGTTTAAACATATTATTGTGCTACCGTGTAAGATAAAAGCTTTGGAAGACTTTCCCTCTCTGTAAGGAACAACATTCTTGCTTTCACCAGGACTAAGAGCATCTAGAACACAAAGAAGTCTGTGTTTCTTTGTCAGAAGTCTTGTTTGCTGATGGGCGTCCAGGTCTGAATGTGGGAGCCAGCGGGGATTATCACTCGCTGCTCAGTAGGGGCTGCTCCACTGAGTTTTGGGGAATCCCTAGAACAATGTTTTCCGCTCATAGATGGACACAAATCCGATTTTAAATCCATGACCCTACTGGATTTAAGCCTTATTCACTTTGAAGGAGGGTTCTTGTTGGTTTAAGTTTCTCATAATCATCAACGACACACAGGACGCCTGCAGGGGTAGTATTACTGAGATGAAACCAACAAATACAAAAAGACAGACCGACCGATACCATGGACAATTAAGTTACAGAGAAATTTTCATCTAGCCTCTTTCCTTGAACTCATCAATGAAACTACTTTCTCTTCATTATCATGTCATTAACTAAACTCTGCTCATTATGTGTTCAGCCTGAATCATGCTTTCAGGCTCAATATAATTATAATAATCATCATGCACTTGCATCAAAGCATAGCCATGCAGGCTCCATCTCAAGTCAATGTTTTTTTGTTTTTTTCTTCTGGAAATTCAATGTGTGTCATTTTGGTTCTGAAAGCCTTCAAGTCCAATTAACGAGACAACTAACAGGAAGCATCAGAGGGACCGTCTGTTCGTCCAGTGCACGGCAGTATAACATTACACAGCAATAATGACCCTGATGGGATTAATTCGTGCTGTAATCAAGAAACAAGCTGTTGCGTCTTTTTCTGGCTATTTAGATATGACATCTGTTATGCTCAGGCTTTTTTCTTCTAAAATGAAACTTCATTTTCAGAGAGATGCACCTGAGAACACAGACAAGCTTTCCCACCTGTATACCAAATGTAAGCCTATTGCAATTTGAACAATGCAGCAGTTAATACATTGGTTTAGAATGCTCTTAATTACTGCTGCAGTCTATATTACTGCTAATTGGCTTTGCCAAAAAATCTAAAGAGATTGATTAGGGAAGTTGGGAAACATCTCAACATTGTATGCATGCTTTATAATATCCTCATCTTCTCTTTTATTTTCTTGCATTTCCACCAGAACCATCAATTCTATCTATATGTCACTAATCACTTTTTAAGACGTTTTTGTGCAAAAACTGAAAATAAACTGCTCAAAAAGCTTGGACTGACGAGGAACTCGCTTTGTGCATCTGTCATGTGTCTGAACACAAACCCTCTACGTGTCATCTCATGCCACAGCACTAAATCCCTCCACTGGACACTTAAACCCCGTGCAACAAGCGCACACTTGAACGCACCGCTTCCCATTTAAAACATGCATCAGGTCTCACCGTGCATCGTAGTTCCCAGCTTCCCTTCCTCAGGCTTCGTCAGATCAGATACAAACGGCAAATGACAGAAAACTTCCCAGAGCAGCTATCCCTGTGTCTGTCCTCAACGCTAAGAGCGGCTCAGTCATCCACATTCACACACACACACACACACACATACACACAGACACACACTCTTTCTCTCTGCCTCCACAGAGTCAAACAAAGGCTTTCAAACCCAGAACTCCACTCCCCTTTTTGTGTGGAGAGGGAGGGCTGTGGTTGTCATGGTGATGCGTCTCCTGCTGAGGCTAATTTGTGCAGGCCACTTGTAGGCTTGAGAGAGAGAGAGAGAGAGAGAGAGAGAGAGAGAGAGAGTGTCTGTGTGTCAGGGAACAGGCTGTTTACATTCAAATGTATTGGTGACTTTTGTGTCCACTCCCTGCAGCTAACTGGACTGATGAACTGGTGTGACGCTGCTGAACTGGACCCAACATGATGGGAAACTGAGCAGAGTGATAATTCGATTATATCATCCATCAACTTCCCGTCGATTCATGTCATCTTTCATCTTACCTTTTCATCATTTTTGTAATCTTATTGTGAGATATTTACACAGTAACACGGTGATGAAGCTAAACAGATGCACCTTCCTGTGCATTTTATTCACCGGCTAAAAGTTGGAACATTTGTACTTTAACAATATTTAAATTATTTTACCTTTATTTTATTCTGTTTTATTTTTAGGTATGTATGTGTATTTGATTTACACTATTAAAATATTAATTTTGCTGCAAAGACTACCTTAGGCACTAAATTGGTATACGTAAAGTTGGATAAATGTGGTTTTATTTTCTCTTATCCTATAGAGTGAGTTTTGCTCTGAAGTCATTCATAACATGGGAACACAATTCATTACGATAAACATCACTTTGATTATTTCACATGGGAATCTTTACACATTTGGCATATTCCTCCACTTATCAACAATTGCCTGTTCCCGGCAGCTTCCTTTGTATCAAGCCATTAGATTTTGCTGGGTTTTCTTAGACTCAAGCGAATATCTCTGCCCACACAGGAGGCCTGTTTCTCTCATGCAAACTAATCAGTGAAATTTGAATTTGTTTTGTGTCTTTGTGTCTTTTCCTGCACGCGTGATTTGTTGTGAAACATGGTGATGTGCACATGGGCTGTTAGCATGCTGACATTAGCATACCCTTACCTGACTTAAATGAACCATACAATGTGCCTTTGGGTTGTTCTTCAAGTCTCAGTGTTTGGTGTGCACAAGTGGCATCTCAGCTTTTTTGATACTACAGCTTGGGGCATCAAAGTCAAAGTTTTTCAGATCTTATACATCGTGGCTTAGATTTTGAGTTAGAGCACATTTAAAATGCACAATTACAACAATTATAATTCTATCTTTGGTTCCTGGGACTAAGGAGTGAGACAGAGCGACTGATTTGTCTGAACATTCCTAGTTAAACTGATAGCTGACAGCAGTAACAGAGGTGTGTGTGTAAGACTGTATGCAGTTTCTTCTAGAGATACAAAAGCACATAACAATGTGTTGTCAATACATGTCCAGTCCTGCTAACAACAAGAACAGAAATCAATAGACTCTGATCAGCCTCCATAGTTGTTATTACTGTCAAAACAAACACATATGCGCACACACTATAATGCTGCCTACAGAAGGATGGGGTTGCTGTGGTGATGGGCTACTGCATTTGATGAGCGTAGATGATGAGGATGACAGCTTTTTATAAGCAAGTGAGTGTGTGTGTGTGTGTGTGTGAGAGAAAGAGCATGAATAGGGAGTTGTTGTGCTTAACAGACACAAAGGAAAATGTCTGGAAATGCTGACATCTGCCTGCTCATCATGCTTTTTATCCAAACAGAGTCCTTTACGTCTGACGGTCTCATAAGCACACCAAGCAAAGTGTTAAAATCCCAAAGTATTACGTTAAACAAACAAAAAAGAAAACAAGAGTTAATATGATGTATCAGAGGGGTCATTATTACTAGTATGTAATACTGTTATGTCTTTGTTTACTTATTACGTTTTTGTTTTTTACAGTAATTGAAAAAAACGTTAAATGTTTCCCCACAGTACTTTTGTAAAGTGGAGAAAAAGATTGTTAGAGAAAATATAAAGCTCAAAGCAATTAGATTTGTGGTTTAGTTCATTTAACCAAAGCCAAAAGGGTTCAATTCTGTGTTTATGTTTGGTCAGAGTCAGAGACAAGCGCTCAATATGCGTCATGTTAAACTAAAGTTTAGTTGGAGGGATTTAGGACTCTATCACGTTTTCCCACAGTCTGCATTTCTCTAATCCCTACAACGCAGATGCAAAGTCAGCATGATCCATAGTCAGAATAACCACAATTGCGAATAAAAGCCAGACTGAAAAAGAACGTAGTTTTAAGAGTCTTGTACAAATGTCTTCTTTTGTACAACAAGAAAGAAACATGTGATGTGAGTGCAGGTAGAAACACCACAATCACACAAGTAACTTTCTGGTAAGACTCCTGTGTCTTTGGTGTGTGACCATTTCCAAAGTGTACAGTAAGTGCACTTTGTGTGTGTGTGTTCGTATGTCTGTGTGTCCTAATTGTATTTAGAGCCAAAAGTCTGTCCACACGATTATGCATTCTGTCAATATATTGATATTTCCACAGAGACTCCACTTACCATCTGCAGGAGTCCCATGACCCTGCAGGCCTTTTCAACACACTGTTACATCACCGCACCGAAATAGTCTGTTAGTCACCAGGTTAAACTCTCTTCACTTCCCAGAATGTTTTTACTTTACGAAAATGTCTCAAAAAACAGGTTTCTGAGGCAACACTTCCGCATTGAAGTGTGTCATTTTTAGTGGTTTATTATTGTTCACCATCATCCTTCTTTCTGCAGCCATCTTTGTGCCCCTCCTTCCCTCAGACACCTGCTTAGAGTCAAACAGGCAGACGACAGGGACGCCTCTAAGGGGCTTTTAGGGGCCGCGCGCTGTCCTGCCCTGACCCTTTTTCCCCCCTGGGGCAGCCCTAACATCCCCCCCCTCCTTCCTTCACTACATTAAGCCCCATTCAAAAGTCATCATCCAGCCTTGTTTAACACTGAATCAGAAGAGGGGTCCAGACGGAGGTGTTTCGCCTCATAAAAACACGCCGGCTGTCCTGCTGATCTCCAGAGGACAACAAAGATGTCCACAGTGTGTGTGTGTGTGTGTGTATCCTATTTATGCATATGTACTCTGTATATATTCATCGGACATTTAAGAAATAAAATTGTCTTCAGATTAAAAAATGGCAGCAGAGTTGAATCACACAGACTCTAAGCTAAACTAAACATTACAGGCTTCACATGTATACCTTTGGTTTTGAACTTCATGGCAGTGTACAGAACTACAATCAGTCCAACTGTTCTGCCTGATCACTCTGTGCACAGTGTGCCATGTATGACTTTGAGGGTGGTAGGTAAAATAAGCAAAACGTAAATACAGTGTGAAGTGAACAAACGTGTGACTGAAATCATGTATGTACGGGGTGGGTATTTTGGTTCTTGGTTCTCAAAAAGTTGAGTACATGTGAGAAGCAAAAATGTTTTTGCTTCTCACATGTACTCACGGCCCTTCATCACACACACACACACACACACTCTTCACAGTGACGGCACAGACGTGTTACATCTGTACCAAGTGTCCACATCTGAGCCTGGCAGAGGAATGAGCGGTGTGAAGAAACAGGAAATGGACAAACTAACATAAACTCCTGTCAGTATGATGTAATCTAATATCACAGCCATGTCATAAATCTAAAGTTTCTGTTTTTTTCTGTTGATACGGACGAGTTGTTTATATCCACTGTGCTCTACAATATACCCGCCTGAGGATGAATTCCACCACCGGAAAACTCTCTTATCTTATCACTGCAAGCTGTTGATAACATGCTTTAACTCTGACTGGTGGATTTGTTAAACATTTTGAGAATATTTGGAGAAATAACCGTACAGGGAACATAAATTCTGACTGACATAAACTGCTTTAAAAAAATCTTAATGTTGTAAAGCAGTTTTAATAAATAGTCACTATCAGCTACTTAACCTGTATCAATTAGACCATACAACCAATAAGCTTCTCTGGTAGCTAACCACTACTGATGACCAAGCATGGGAACTATCAATAATTACAAACATCAGCAATCAATGTGACTCGATTCCACTGCTGACCGGATTTCGACTTCAACGTGACACATCTGACGTTCGCAATGATGCTGCTAATTAGTCGACAAAGCATCCGGACAGACATCGATAAAATACTGATCCAAGAATAGTTTTGCCAGTGAGTTAGTCGATACACGGCGGCCTGGGGAGTTTAGTCAATTTCAAGCCTCCTTTCAAACCACAGACTGTAAACGTTACAAGCCAGAAATAAAATAAAGAGCCAAGGCAGGGGAGCCTGGTCGTTTCTTAAAGTGGACTATGACTCCTCCATGATGAGCATGATAAGCTGAGACAGCTGTCAATCAAGCAAACACACCCACAATCCAATATCATGCTCCATTTCCAGCTTAGCCTTAGCTCCTTTGTCTTTCAGGCTTATGATCTCTTTTCTCCAAGAGGGGTTCTTTCATTGGTCATGCTGTAGTAGATTCTACTTTTTATGTACAGAAAACTGTGTTATCATGTGTCTGAATTTAGCAAGCCAGATAAAGGGATCCCTCTATGAAGCGTCTGGCCAACACTAACAGAAGCTAACATGAGATGGGGGTGAGAGGGAGGTTCTCTCATTGTCAAGTTGTTGTGTCTTTGTTGTTGTTTTTTTACTGTATTGTCATGGTGTTTTCTATTGCCTGTAAACTTTGCTGCCATTTTGGCCAGGACTGCTGAGAAGAGAATATCCTGGTTAACATTTTTTAAAAAAAAGTCAGTACCTTCCAAATACAACTGTTTTCCAGAACAGAAAATAAAAGTGTAACATGTATGTATCCAACACAATTCACGTCATGAGTTCAGTGGTTGGAAAATTCATTTCTTTGCAATGTTAGTACACAAAACAGTTAAACTGAGATGTATTTTGAGTTAATTACTTATCAGTTATATTTATATCCCCGATAAACATAAATTAAATACAATATTCTGTGAATATGGATCTGCTCCAGTCAGTGGTGGGAGTCACCGTGCAGACGGTGAATCCCTCCATTCTTTCCTGTATATGATTTGTGTACATTATCCCCGCATTCTACAATACTCCAGCCTGTTGCTAGGCAACCTGGGGTCAAAGGGCGCCAAAAGGGCCAGACACTTCTCATTCCTGTGTGAGGCTGGTGGGTGAGGGGAGGACTGTTTGATTGTTAAATGACAGACGATTCACACACACTCTCTCTGCTTCACTGCTCCCACATCCTGACCTGCTAATGTTTGCTTAAGGCAAAGTAATGAGTGTGTACTAATGTGTGTGTGTGTGTGTGTGTGTGTGTGTGGTCTGTCATGAATACCTCTATCAGCACTCACCTTGTGTGTATTTGGTTTAATGCATCGAATGAAATATGGGTTGGAAGTGCTGAGTGTGGCCATCAGGGAGTGCAAAGAAACCTGCAATAAAACAAACACTTTTGTTAGTACTAATATTACTATTCTTGCTTCTGCTCTAACTACTAATATTTACCTCTACCTGTCACCTATTTATCTGTGAAAGGTGCTATATTAATAAACTTTGCCTACTTACTACTGATATTACTATGACTAGTATGACAGCTAATATTATTAGTACCTTTTCTCCCAACAACAGTACCACTACTGCATTAGTTTCTGCTTTTTAATCATAAGTTATTGTGATTACTAATGCAACTACTGTGGCTAATGTATAAAAGTTAATACTGTTACTGCTACCACCATTATTTAACTGAAACTGCAATAACTTGTAATTCTCCTACTTCTACAACCAGTTTTATGATCACCACTAGTAATAACTACAACTACCGCTGTTACTATGGTTTCTATGACAACTTACCACAAATTATCTACAACTACTGATTCTAGAAGTACCACTACTATTTCACTGTCTACTGCTGCTGTTACAATTTCTGCAGCAATGGCTACTGCTACTATCACAATAACTAGCTAAGTTATTTCCTACTAATACAACAAATATAACTTCTGCTATTACTACTAATACAATAGTTAACAGTCCTACCAATAGTGTTATTTTTTCCCAACACTACTAGTATTACTGCAGTACCACCGCAACTACTATAATAGCTACTGATCCTACTGCTACCACCACTATTACCACCAGTGTCAGAATGAACTGAAACTAAAAATAACACATACTTATGTGTAACTTGTCCTAATAAAGATCATTGAGCTCTGTAGAGTTTGTGTAAGCATGTTACTTTAGCACTGATGGGCCCATACAGTATTTAAGGAAGAATAAACAGTAAACATGTTGTTTGTTTATGACTGACCTTAAACTGGGTGCTGACTGTGGGCCGTCTGTGCTTGGAGCTGCTCTTCAGAGTGTCCTGTTTGTTTCGGCTTAATACGTGTTCAAACAGGTCGTAGACAAAGTCCAACCTTTCAGAAGAAAGGGAAATAGTTAGGATGCAGATGCTGTGAAATATGCATTCTGAACATTAAAGCTTCATAATTTAATAGTAACTGCAATTTAAATAGTTGTTATAATGCACCATATTAAGAGTGTCACTGTTTAAGAAGTCACACTATAGAAAGACTGAAATTATTTTTAGTTATTAATAATCTTTATGCATCCAAAAAAAAGCTTTCAATATTATATTTAAGTCTCTACGGCAATCTCAAAGTGAGATTATAACAGTATTTCTGGAAGTTTAGTTAAAAAAAGTTTTGATTATTGCTAGACAAAAATAGCTGTGAAAGGTGCAGACTTCAAATGTTTAACAGATTTTAACAGGTGAGCCTGCAGAGCTGTGCACAGAGGGGAATGATGAACTTATTATGATGCATACGTTGTTAAAAAGCACCAGTTAGTTTTGGAAAAGGAAACATGTTCAATATGTTCTCCTGTACTCGTCCAGCTAAAATTGAAGGTCTGAGAAAATCTGGAGACAAAGTCCAGTGTGCCACTGAGCAAAGCCCAGATTTAATGCCCAACTCTCTTTTCCTTGTAAATAACAACAGTAGATAGGATGAAGCAATATTCATAATCCTCTCCTTCAAAAAGTTAGAAATGCTGCAACCTACCTGCTCTCCCTCAGCAGGTTGAGGATGTCATCTCTGAAAGTGTCTCTGTTCTTCTCCAACATCCCCCTCACATCGTACACCACCTGCAACCAGCCACAGGGGGGCGTCAGAGAGTTATATAGGAACAAAGACAAGAGATGCACCACCTGGACGTGTGTCTTCCTCTGCAGCTATTCAGTTGAAATGGATCAGTTTAGTGTTTTTGTGAACATTGTTAACAAAAAACACAAGCAGAATCTATAATTTTTTGAGCGACACTTTGTTCTATTGCAGAAAACATACAACATGCAGTAGGCAACACAAATATTAGGGTCTTACCTCTCCTGCATAGTGCTTGACTCCAAAGTAGTGCACAGCAACACGTGGCTTCACATAGAAAGAGTTTTTCTGCAGCAAAAGGAAATAAACCATTTAAATGCTTTTGACAAACATTCCTTGCTCTCACAGTCAAAATCACAGTCACAGAGAAAAAGGCAGACTTCAGATGATTACAGATCCCGTCTGGTTTCTGAGCTGAACAACTGAAATCATAACTGCATGAAATGTGCTCCTAATACTGCTGTAAAATAAGAAAACACGTCTCTGTGAACCAGAAAAACTGTATTATTCTCTGAGTAAAGAATCGACTCCCATGGTTGCCCTTTTAACCCCGTCGCCATGTCTCCGGTTTGTTGTATCCAATTGTCTTTTATTCGATCATAATCCAGTTTAATAAGGCTGCAAAGCTTCAGTAAGAGCTCAGCCAAGAAAATATTTACAAGTATTCTACCTCTTTACTGCTTGCAATCACATCATCGTTTAAATCAAGTCAAGCTGTTTGCTGCAGATTTTAAAAGCCAAGAACTGTACACAGCTGTTGGCCAGAATTTGCTGACAGGATCAGTATCCTGTTAGCAACAGATGCTAACAACATTAAAATGCAGTTATTACTTTTACTATAGCATGCAATGTGAATTATAAACTGCAAGGTTCTTGATTTTATTTGTAACATGGTTTGATGATCCCATGGTCTAAAACCTTGATGGGAGAAACATGAAGTTGTGTGAATCAGACTGTTTGTAACATTATTTCCAGCTAACAAAGCGATGACACATCCCAGGCCATGTACAGCTGTACCTGGGTCATTTTTTATGACACATCTAGTCTATTCCAGTTATTTATTAACACAAAGGCGAATCTTGGCAGTGGAAATAATCTTACTGGTTCCACTGGTGCAGAATAGAACTTATTATGTCAAAACAATTCTTTAGAATGTCTGATTGATGATGACTTGTTATCCTTTTTACACTGATTGCAATTTGTAGTTTTTTTTAGATAGTAGAAGTCTTCACACTGTTAGCTTTTACTGTGGGAGTTTCTGTCTGGTGTTAATCAGGCAGAAAACCTGCAGCCCAGTGTATTCATTCAAACATTATTTTTGTGTGCCCATTGTCACTCTGCAATTAGAGAACTAACTGCCGGACTAAATATCAGTCCCACATTGATGAGAGGCTCTCGAGTTGTGAGGGTAAATGAGATGAAGTGACTGGACGTGAAGCAGAACTCTGCAGTTAAAAAGCTGTTGAACTGTGAAACGGTCAACTGAAATGTGTTAGATGGAGACGTACTGAGTGCTGGCTGTGGAGTTTCTCCAGTAAGGTGTCGTCTGTGGCTTTGGGGAAGTGACTCTCCTCATTCATCAATGCCAGGAGACCCAGTTTCTATGGAAACACAGAGAGATCATCATAATCATTGATAACTACATGATCTTACTTGTTCTGATCCTCACCACTGTCATCTTTTTACTCTTTTTTATTCTTAACTTGCCTATTCTGATATTTATTGTTACTTTTTAATCATACAAATCAATATTTTAAAAGGTTATCTCCCAAACATATCATTTCCTGTTCCCTCTTATTATTAAACACGTCCAGAAACGTATTATTTAGCTAAATATTACTAGTAAACACCATCTCATTATTTATCTGCAACAAGACTTTTAACATCCTACTTCCTTCTGTGCATAACTCCACAGTCGAGCTAGAGTATGGAATCACCCACATACCTTTTCGATCAGATCCAGACACTCCCCATTGTCCATCCAGTTGATGTCGACCCAAACCAGGCCTTCCCTGCAGGAAGCAGCCAAAAAACAAACTAACAATCAGAGAGAATTTACAACAGCAAATGAAGAAAAGGACAGCATTTCAAGGTAGCTGAGCTGTCATGAAAGTAAACACATTATGATGTCGTATTCAAGTCATTCAGTAGACCTCTGCCAGGAAAGAGGAAATTTTTCACCTCCATCTGCACACGTTTTTCAAAAAGTCATAAATGCATTGCGAAGAACTTTTGGTCCAACCATCACCTGGTGTTTTGTTTTTAAGGGGAAACCCACATGCTGTGCTCCTGTGAAGGGAGCAGGTTCTACAATAAGGACTTCCAGCTAAAAGCATGGCCATCTCTGTTTCATCCATCACATCACACCAAGATGACAAACAGCCGATACAGTTTGGAGGGCTGCAGACATGCAAATCAAAAAAATGTTGAGTATTGGTGGAGGTTTGGACTGACTGCCTTCTGTGCTTTCTAAATATTGAAATACATCAGGTAACAGTTTGGTCGGACTGTAGAGTATACTGGGAAATGATAAAACTATGTTTGTACATACAGTACATGTAAAATCATAATACTTGACAGGCTACAATATGCAGGGTTCGGATTTTCCATGCTAGGTTAGCCAGTTAAAGAGTGAGCCGGTGGCTCACACGGCAGCTTTCTAATGACATGTTAATGAAATCTTATTTCACTTAGGATGTCTTAAACTTTGAAAGATTAATATTAAATCATGACAAAAGCTTGGAGAAACCAATAGCTAGTATGAATGCTATCTTTAATATGGATTGACATTATTACTGCTACAAAGCCAAAGTGTAACTGCCGATAACTTCATATTTGTTCATTAACAATTTAAGACCAAAATTTCACTTTTTAACATTTGTTTTACTAAAGCATATTATTAAGAATGTGTCATTTCAGTCTAAAGAGAGCTAGAAGCAAAAGAGCTACAAATTAAAGCTAGCTGTGAGAAAGCGTCACTAGCCTTAGCTTAAGCTAAAAGTCACTTTTTGTCCTGACTGTGTGTTGAACAATATGTATAAACCTAAACCTTAGTAAGTTAGGTTGTTGTCTCATGTGAGTAGCTAAATCTAATCATTATGGAAAAGTAACACATCTAACTAGTCTTGCTCAAGTTAAAGGTACCTAGCAGTAAGTCAGCTCAGTAGCTTAACTGCCATTTCAGCCTCTTACTCAGTTAGCATGATTTAGTGTGTTGAATTAGATTTACAGATTTTATTTATTTCATTAGAAAAATTACATAGTAATTAGACACCTGGCAAGGCAGATATCCCTGAACTATAAACAATAAATAATCAAAATAAATATTATTCTAAACAAACTAACCTAGTTCCGTAACAGTTCCCTAAAGCAGAGGAAAACCCAGTGTTCACATCTTTAAGGTTTAAGGTATGAGCTATGGCTATTCTTTTTTGTGTAATGTTGGACTGATAGCCTAATTTTCTGCCCAGCATGAAAACTTTAAACCCCTTCTTAAGATAAATGTTGTTTAGCTGACAGCTAAAGGCTTGTTAGAAAACTAAAGTAAAAGTGATGACAGCGAAAGACTTTTGGAGTGAAAAACAAAACCATACATGACGAGTAAACAACCTCCACCTACTTGTTGTATTCAAGTTGCTCCAGGGAGAAAATGTGCTTGTTAAAATATTCCTGAAGCTTCTCATTTGCATAGTTGATGTTGAACTGCTCAAAGCGGTTGACCTGAGGGGAACACAATCAGGCAGAAATTAGACACAGAATACATAGAGGGAGAGTTAATGAAGTGAAAAACAAGACATCCCTGAGGTGTGTTTACCGATTTTCTTGATTAACATTTAAAATCTGATTAAAATACTTAGGAACAGAGAATAAAAGGTCAAACTGTTGAATTTAATTGAGTGTGCTTGTGGGAGGGATATTAATTTAATTGAGTTAAATTTAATTAACTATTTATCCCTGAGACAATATTAGATGCTGGGTTCGTAAAAGGAGCTAGAAAGCATAGGTGCAAAAAGTGCTTTATGGTGAATCTTTCCTCTGGTTCAAAATACCTCGAAGTTCTCAAATCCAAAGATGTCCAGGATGCTGATGGATTTGAAGTCTTCTTTGCCCCTGATGCGGATGTTGAGCTTACGAATGATCCAGTTGAAACACTGAGAATAAAGTGCCATGGCCATGGAGTCTCTGGAGTCCACCGCCTGCAGAGAAACAAGGAAAATGTCACTGGTAGCAAACAAAACCAACACACAGTTTCTTAAAATCAGTGGTTTGAAGGTTACAGAAAAGTCAGAATAAACAAAAAACCTTTACGTTTCCATGAACGTATTCAGTCATCCTTTATTTATTTACCCTATCATATTAAACTTCTATATTTCAGGCAAAATTCACAGAAAGTTACTCAGCTACAAGTAAAACTTACAGAAAACCATATGTAAATACACCTTATGGCTCCACAGCAGGCTTTATAACATTAGCTTATTCTCTTTTATCTTATTTTTATTTCAGAAATATGGCATCACTGTATAAGTTTAAAGCCTGAGAAATTGTGATTTTTGTGCTGCACCTACAACTAAAAATATTATTTAAATCCCTAAAAAAAGCAGAAAAACTGCTACAAAATGGTATTCTTGGTATACTTAATATTAAGTAAATAATAAAACATAGTTTCATGGTGCATTTGCCTTAACTGTGTTATCTTTATTTGCTAGTAAGTAACTAATCAATTAAAAATGCTGAAAACTCTAGCATATGTAAACCTTTTGACAATATCAACATATATTTTAAGGAAATTCTCATTCTGAAATTATTGATTGTCGATTGAGGTAAAAAACCGACAGCCACTTTAATAGTGTGAGTATTTTTCGTTTCCTTCTCAAATGTGCTGCTTTTTTTGTTTTATATCATCGTTTGCTTGGTCAGGCAAAACAAGACATTTGAAGACATCAGCTTGGGCTCTGGGAAGCTGTGCTGAGGAATTTTCTGTCACTTTTAGCCTAATTATTTGCAAACCTTCTCTGATCATACAGTTAAGTTGAAATAACCAGGTACAGGTTCTACAAAAGGTACAGAACACCACTGTGTTGCTCCTTTTCAGCAATTATCCAAACATTAAACATTTTGTTGTCTAACTTTGCACCAAAAAAGGGAAATTACACTGGAGATTAGTTTTCTATTCATTCTGTGAAAACAGTTCTTCTGTGGCTCTGCAGGAGTTTTGTCACGTCTCAGAAAATGATGTCATCTCTAATTGATTTTAAATGGAAAGCTTGAGTTACAGGTCAACAGTCCCTGCGATGATTCCATAGTGTTTGCCAGAACAATATCACAAAACAGTGTTCACTGGGAGTCTGGAAACACGGTAACAGGTGAGGTGAGTTTGCAGCGATCATTCAGGTTATTATACAGTTGTGGTAACTGTCGTTTACTGACCTGTTCCACAGTCAGCGGTGTGGAAATTTCTTCGCCCCTGAGGATCATGGACCGATGGGTCAGGACCTCTGCCAGCTGATCTGAGTTCAGCCCCAGGAGGTCAGACGTCCGGCTGAGGGCTGCTGATGTATAAAAACACACAAACCTCATTATTAGAGATTTCAGAGAAATCTCTTGTTCATTTTAAAACTCTAATGAATTCTAAAGCCAACATTAGCAAAAGATGTCTGTAACATCCAGCTGATGATTTTTATTCCTAACTCATTCATCCAGTAAAATTACAAAACAGTGATAGCTTGCTCATGTGGCCTTTTCAATAACCAATAACTACTGCTGCCACCTTTTCAAGCGTGACCTTTGACTCTTGAATTTCAAGAGTTCATTTGCATTTGTTCAGTCTGGTGATAACGTGACCCTGGGGGCCAAACCCCTCAGTGCCACAGGAAGTGAAGTAACATCCAGCAGTGTTAATGACGGCTAACATCCATGGCATGTTTGTTCACTGAAGTGTGGATTTTTCCCTTTGATGGATTAGTCTTCAAACATACTGTGTGGAACACATTACCAAATGCTTCACCAGTTCCAGAGACAATGAAAAACTACAACATACAAAAACACTCTAAAGAAAAAAAGCTTTTGACTCAGTGATACATATCTAAAAAATAAAGAGTGCACATGTTACATTTTTAATTGCTACATTTTTTGATTTACAGAAGAAAAGAAAGGAAAGAATGATCACAGTTTTGCACTGCCAAGCTACTAACAAAGTAGATCCACTTAAGCCTTTGGTCCCGACAAACAACCGTCATAATTCCATGACCACCAGAGGCCCTATGTTAATGGAAACATACTGTAGGGTATTTTAGGCATTAAGATTAATGACTAAGGTTGGCGTTTTTCTTGTGAGGACAGTCTCACCTTGACAGGAAAACAAAAAAAGTTGTCTCTGACCTGATTTAGAGGAGACTTGCGCTCCTCCGGCCGTCATGAACTCGATGTTCCCTGCGTGGAGGATTCCGGCCAGGAGGCGCAGGATCTCCCCAATGTTCTCCTCCGTGAACTGCATCGTTCGCATGGAATTCTGAGAACCACAAAGACGCAAAAGAAGACAGTTGACGAAGACAGGTCACAGCTTCATGTTCTCGCTGCAGGCAGGCAGGCAGGCAGGCGGTCTGATGGATACATGTTGAATTCCTCACCAGCTGATTTTGTTTCTTTTGGGGTCTAGACTGAAAATATCTCTGACAGCTGCTGTTAGTTACAATCTGTCTTTAGCAGCTGATTAGTCTTTTGGGGGATTCTGGAGGTTTGGACTGACTCGAAGTTACACGTCTGGTGTTCTGAGTTTGGCAGGAGCGGTTTCACTTTTCAGTCTCACCAGGATCAAATACTCAAGAGTTTCTTACTCTGATTTAAGGTTACGAATAAATGAATGAACTAACTGCATACAGAAATATAATACAGTATGTATGTGGGAATGAAAAGGTACATATTTGGTGATAAAGCCAGTTGTGCTGTACGTACCAAAACATCCTGAAAAGTGCCCTTGTCATTGATTGTCTTGTCAGCGATGCAGCTGGACTGTCTCAGGTAATGGTAGCTGTCAGGGTGGGTCAACCCGAATGCCTCTGAAACAACACAAACAAGCACAAACACAAATGCACTCAGTTACCTTTCCTGCTTATACGTTTGTCCCGATATTACAATACCCTGTTTTGTCCAAAATGTGTTTTACTCTCAACACTTTCTAGATAACGCACTTTTGTGAATTGCTATTCTTTATTTTGTACAAAGTTTAGTAAAGTGTGACCTACCTTTCTGCTGGGTGTTAATTCCTGCTAACAGGGCGTAGAAGATGTGGTAGTTTCTCTCCCCTGGGTTCTGCCGGACCACTCGGTTCTGCAGGGGAACAGAAGTGCTGCTGTTAGGTACTCATATTTCTATTAACACAAACATGCATGCACAGCCTTAAAGTGGTACTCCAACCAGAACATATCTTTTGTGCATCAAGCACTAACCCCAGTTTGAAATGTGTAAAATATTTGTAGTTTCATCCTTCCCGCTGTGGTCTTTCAAACCACTCTTGCAGCACAATCCACTTTTTTGCCCTGAATTGCTTCTGTGCTGCACTGCCTCAGAAGCTGTGTTTAGTCATATTTTGGCACAGTGTTGAGTGTTGGAACACACAGATAGATTAGAAAAGCAGTATGCTGCAGAAGTGGTTTAGGAAGTGTTTGCTGAGGTTTTAATGTTTTGTTTCTACACCTTGAAGTTGTCACCAGTGAGAGCTGCTCTAAGGATGACGTTTTTAGCAGTTGAAGCCTACGGGAAGTCTGATGGAGTGTCACTTTAAACACACTCAAGTGCAATTACAGACTTAGTAGGAGGAAGGACACTCACCTTTTCTAAGAGGTCTGTGATCAAAAAGTGTCAGTCAAGGCACATAACTGCTGGAGATGGCTATACAGTGGTTACCAATGTGATTCTGCTGATTTTCTACAAACACAATGACTAAAGCAAAGCACTGTTTGCCAGCAAGTTAGCTTACACCAGACTTTCCAAGTTCATACTAACCAGAGTAAAAAAACAATTGGAAGTCAGAGGCTCTACCTTGGCTATGGCTCTGCATATGTTTATCCTTAAAGGCATCTTTTGCCAACCGCTTCAAGTACTTCCTTCCTGTATGTTAAGCCTGGGTAGGAAATGTGCAGTTGAAAGGAAGTGGCAGGTGCTTGAGTGGGTTTTAAAGGATACAGTCAACGATTTTGCCTCCCTGGATGTTGCCCTTCTGGCTGAAATGCAGCTGGACAAACTTCCCAAAGCGGCTGGAGTTGTTGTTGTAGACGGTCTTGGCGTTTCCAAAGGCCTCCATGATGGGACTGTGGAGTGACAAAGGAGCAGGATTAACAAGGACATTAACCAGGGTTCTTCAATTAAACTTTTGCCATTTAAAATAGTTAACCATAAATAACATCGATAATTACCTGCTCTCCAGCAGCGCCTCCTCCACATGTGACGTCCTGTCTCTGGACGATAACTCCAGGGAGTGCTGGCTCATGGCCGACAGGAACTTCAAGATCAGCTTGGTGCTTTCTGTTTTTCCAGCGCCGCTCTCTCCACTGTCCGGGGGGGTGGGGGTACACATACACAACTGGTTAGACAGCAAATCTTCATCATCAAATCATTTTTTCTTCTAAGTATTGGAAATAAAGATGTTAATTTTATTCTTTGTGTTAGGCTTGATGTATTTGCTGCATTAGTAGCAGATGTTGTCATAACAGCAGTTACAGAAGAAGCAAAAATAGTAACACCAGTAGGAAAAAAAAGCAGTGGTAATAACCCAAGTAAACATGATTACTATACATTTCAAATGTTTTGGGATGGCTGTAATAAACTAAGTTATATAGGCTCAAAAGAGTTTGATTTTCAGAATCAACATTTTTGTATTTTTCATCTTTCATGTTTAAACATTGGTTTTCATTTCTACAGTGATATGAAAGGATCAGTCCAACATTCAGGCACAGTCAGACAGCCTCCAGCAGCTTTTAAGACTTTTGATTGGTGCAGAAAAGATGTGACACAGGTCTGACCTTATTTTGCGAAAACATCTGAAAACTGTGTGGGTGGAGTCTTTACTCAAGGTGAGACTGAGTGTCTTTGTCTGCAGGTTGGTTGTGCTTGAAAAACCTGCCTGCTGCAGGTTTAAACTATCGATCACTCACAACAAATTGGGTCAGATGTGAATTAGGTGTTGATGCCTGACTCATGACTGAACACAACAGATTTTCACACACACAGTTGACAGCATGACAGGAAATAGCCAGGGTATGTTCCAAAACTCAACCACTAGATGGTGCACTGGACGCTGCTAAATAGCTGTGAGCTGACCATCGCTGCCGTCATCACCTGATTCGTGACTATGAATGAAATGTAAGGATGCAACAACACAACAAAAGGCCTCAAAGCCACAAATGAAGATCAATATGATGTGAAAACTTCCATCTTATTCTCCAGAACTGAAATAAAAGGGGCGTAGAGGCACTTGCAGAGCGGTGACGCATGACATAAACACACATGACAAAAATCCATCACTGGAATTAAAGTTGAATCTAATTAATGTAGGAACAATAAACAAGCCAGAATATTCACATAGCAAGCATTTACGAGGCTGACAAGATTTAGTCAGACAACAAAAGAACACGTAAAGCCTGGCAGATTATTGACTGAGAAGAAACAAAACATGATGGTTCATTACTCCAGTCAAATATGACCAAACATATTTGGGTCTGTTAACATGAAGCCTCGTGTGCTTCAGGTCTAAAATCCCAGCTGTTTGGGCAAAGTAAGAATGATGCCGTTCAATAGAATTATGAAAGACTTCTACAATTTCAGTACAGCTTTCTTCACAGAATATAACTGGACCATCAGAACTATCGGCTGCAGTTCTGTGTAGTAACATCAAGACACATGATTTTACTGACAGTAAAATTCAGGGTTCATCATTCATAATTCAGGGTTTTGGCTGTATGCACTATAAACTCTACACTAGACAGAGCCGACATTTAAAACAGCTACTCTCCATTTACTGCGGTGATGACTATGATTTTGCATGTCAAACCACCTGACAACCTTCATCAGCCTGATCCCTAATCAGCGGTGTCCAGCGTCACTCTCATCCCACTGCTGGCTTTGTTTACACACCAACTGACGGGACTGGAGACATTTTTCCATTCATCATTATCTGAGTGTCTCACACAGCGTCTGGCAGCAGACTGGGATGGATTCTGGGGGTCTGTAACAACTTAGTTTTAATTTGTGATGTGTTTTTTTTTTTGTTGACACAGATTAAAACTGGTTTGTAGTTTGACCCATTTATTTCCATTGTTTTTGTTCTTCAAGCCAAATAGTTACATGTAAATATATATGGTCAGATAACCAAATAAACTCTACACTGTATCTGCAAAACTCAGTATTAAACAGAAAGGACTGCAGCAGCTATCAGCATACTGAAGCATACTGACTTCCCTCAAAATGAAAATCCACTGAAAACTAAATGAACCCTATGCAACAATCCTTCACAATCAATTGCTACACTAAAAATAAATGTCTCCTGGTAGAATATTTCCAGAGTTAAGCTTAGATAATTTTATTACCAAACAAAGTTTTTTATTGGGAACAAATCTGGAACAGACAGCACCTAAGAAATGTCAGAAAACTGAGTTCCCAGAGCCCCTTGTGATGTTTTCAAATGTACAATGATATAAAACAAAGAAACGCAGCAAATCATCCCCCTTTGAAAGATGGAAAAAGAGACTGTTTGGCATCGTTTGGGTATTTCTGCTTGTTAAATAGCTCAAATTAACCATCAAAGAATTTACAGAATGTTGTTTATGTAAAGTAAATGACAAATGCAGAATATTAAAGAGAGAAATGAATGTTTGCTCTTGCACGAACTTGTGTTTGTGAGTTTTAACAATCATCAAGCACCCGAGTGTCACTGAACACAACACAATAAACAACCTCCTAAAGTGGCCTTGAATATTTTTTTTTTCACCGCAGAAACAAACATTACAGTCACTGCTGTCAAAAGCACAGCGTGATGCCTGAAACCCCTCGCACACCTCTCAGGGACAACATGAACCTGGCAACCCGCAGCCACGCAGTGTGAGGGGCTAGCCATGTTAATTATTAACCTGGAGGGCCATTACACAGACACTGAGTGCAACTTAAGAGCATTAGTCCACAAAAGACACATCATTCAACACAAACAGGGTGTCACACACTTCTTCACAGCAGAGGTGTCCAAAACACACCCAAGACCTTTGAGAGCTTTAGAAGAGACGCTGGTAGCTCTGTCGACTTTCTTTGTGTGAATAAAGGTTTGAAAAATAATACAGTTTACAATAGTTTTGAGAAGTTCTGACCATATTTCTGTGCAACCTTTTTAAATATACACGTACAACTACATCACCAGATAATGCTACTCTGATAACAAGATAAACAGATCAAGCTAAGTAAGAGTCTGCAAGTTGATTTTCTTATATTACTGAACTCAAAGGAAGTTAAGAAAATACATCCAAAACACCACAGCATGTTTTAATGGTCACACATGATGTGGAGTAAAATGCAGGCATTCATTTTAAAAGCCACTATAAGGCATCTTAAATGTTAGCTTTTTTTTTCTAATGAGTGCTGCTTTTCACATCTGTAAACATTTTATGACAGGAGGTGTGATTCATTTTAAGAAAAAAACTCTCAAAAAACTCATTTGAGTAATGGCTGGGTGACACCCCATAGGGCGGTCACACTGAAGGTTTTCACAGCTGTAAACTGAAATGTTAGAAAGGCCTTTGGATTGAGCCAGCTTATCTCCCGGCACAACAAGTGCTGTGTTGTTTTTTTTTGCTTTCAGTTTGCTTTCAATAAAGAGGCATCAAAGAACAACTAGAATGGGCATTTCCTTAAGAAAATGCGAGGGAGAGCTGCCAGCTATGTTTTGCGATTGCTACCGCTGTCTGTGCAATGGATGAATGAGCCAAGCAATGTGTGGTCACCATATTTAGTTTGTTATCATTAAGTTCAAACACTGTAGGCTACAGGTGTTTGAACCAACTGGTTTCTGCTTTAAACACATGTAGCCTACAGTCTTTGAACCAACTGGTTTCTGCTTTAAACACCAGTAGCCTACAGTGTTTGAACCAACTGGTTTCTGCTTTAAACACATGTA
>JAPMOB010181297.1:0-32784 GCA_029875015.1 Lepomis gibbosus
GGGTGGTTTTGTAGCAATAATAATAATAATAAAAATAATAAGAATAAGGAGGGTGTACACTTAATAAGTGTACCAGTGATAAGTAAACTATTTAAATTAATCAATAGAATAACTGACAGATTAAGAGGTAATGAAAGGAAATATTAGTTGCAACCCTACATGTCCTTCACCTGGAAAACTTTTGTCAGAGAGAAGTGTTTTGTGTTTTTCATTTAGTCACAGTTTAATAGTGTAGTAAATTATTTATCTGCTCTGGGTTTGATAGAACAACTCCCTTTTGGCTTCAGTTGGCATGCCTCCTTGTCACGTCTTTGTGAATGTGAAGAATGTGTTCTTTGTAAAGGTAGCTTGTAATTCCAGTGATGCATTTAAACATGCAAGAATAGGAGTCCCCTGCAGGCAGCAGTCTTAGGTTTAGCACACAGTTGAGTTTATTGGAGCTCTGGGTATTGACAGGAAGTCTAATTTCCCTTTCCATTCTTGACAACAATCCTATTAAAATAGTAAACAAGACTGTTGTTGTAGTGTGTGTGTGTGTGTGTGTGTGTGTGTGTGTGTGTGTGAGAGAGAGAGAGAATGTACTCTGTGTGTAATAGGGCTATATACTGTGCTCCTCAGTTCTTTAAATCCTTCAGTCGTGTACATAATGTGCCCAAGAAAGTGTGGTTGAGAAGGGAGGGGGGGATTTAAAAGCAGTACAGAAAGAGAAGAAGGCTATTCTCTCCAGGCTGTCCTCTGCTCACCACCCAACCCTTCTTTGCTATCCAGCTGGGGTCAATTTGCGCGTGGGTGGGCTGGGCTCCTGAGCTAAATGAATGCTGATTCCTGGCCATCTTCCCCCTTGCTTTTCTCTTGCAGAGAATCTGGACTTGGGTGCGTGTTACCTCCCAAGCAGATACATTCCTCAGATGGAAATGTAGTTTTTATGCTTTTCTTGCTACATTTGGTTATCGATTTCTCTCTCACTTACTCGCTCTCGTTCTCTTGCTGATCTGTGTCCCCTCTCTGCCTGTAATTGCAACTTTCCCTCAGCAATTCTGTACTGTCGGATAATGAAAAGTAGTAAAGTAGGACCGTTTCCCACTGGTGGCTTTATCCCAGGATCTACTTTGTAAGGAATTGAAGGTTCCCTCAGCCCATTGTTTCCACTGTTGTCTAAAGACCTGCGATGATTAAGCAAATTAACTGGAGCTGACATATTTTATTACTCTGATGTATGCCATACAAAGTGATGGACCAGCATAATTATTTTTTAACGTCACTATCCATGAGCAAAATGCGTATATATAAACATCAGAATTGATGCAAATAAAATGGAAAACAGTATGTTTGACCACTAAAAATAGCTTTTTTCTGTGGGAGTGTAAGGAAGAGACAAACAATTTAAGGTCATAAAAAATGTAATAATAAACCTGATAAAGCCATCCAGTACAGAGAAAGGAACAAAGAAACCCAAACATAAAAACCAGCAGTTTGGCAAGTCTGGAAACAGAACAGGGCAACTCCTGTACCGACTTCTAGCCGACAAGAGCTGCTGATCAGCTTGCAGCACTCACGTCACATATATCTGCCTGTGCGTCGGAGGAACATGATTTTTAACATGCTTTGTTACCTGTTGTAATCAGCTGGTCTATTTGTTTTTGGTGAGGGGGAGACTGGACTTAGTATTTAGCTTTACTCCACCAGCCTTTAGCTATAAACACACCGCAGGACTAGCTGCACACCAGCTGCTTTTTCAGAGTTAGAAATATAATGCGGACGTACATTCTTAGGGTGACATTGACGAGACTTGTGTGTGATATCTGCAGAGTGCTTGTGATTTATTGGTTTGCAAATGTAATTGAGTCAACTGTGAAAAAGAGACTAGCAGTAGTAGCAAAACTCCTGAAATGCAAAGCGAGTAGCCTCTACTCAAACACTGCAGAAATGCAGTGTTGTCCCCTAGGATTTTTTTTTCAGGGGGGGTCGTGGTTGAACCCCTAAAACTACTAGTGTCGTGGAGCAGCCATGTTAATGATACATGCCTGTTTAGACTCAACACCTTCTCTGTTCCTGTTCAACATTTTTGTCATTAAAGTTCTGTGCTCCTGATGGAGCTTGCAATACAGTCCTCTCCAAAAGTATTGGAACAGTAAGGCAAATTCCTTTTGTTTTTGTTGTTCACTGAAGACATTTGGGTTTAAAGAGGTGGTATTCATGTGGTGGATGAATAACATTTCAACAGTTCAATATTAAAAAATATTACAAATTGGATCATGAGCGCATCCTTGTTTACAAAGTATGACAAAACACATGTTTTTAAAATTATTAAGGGATTTTCTGACTCCGCCCACACAGCCACGAAATCTTCAACAAGCTTGCGTCTTGTATCTGTTGATGTGGTTTCACTTCTGTGAGTTAGATTAAGTTAGCTCTTGCTAGCGCGCCGTCTTCGATAAGACCACATGTGTCAGTGTGGAGGAGCCGCTAAGCCCCACCTGCACTGAAACACAGACGAGAGGACAGAAGCACTGTGTGACTAAAGTCCAAATAAATTGAACTTCTGAGGTGATGAGTGAGAAGCATATTCCCTGTGTTTGTTTGCGTGTGAAAATAGCTTGATCTCGCGCCATTTTTTATTGACGTTGGTCGCCCCCCCCTAAACAATGGTAGGGGAAACACTGCTTTTAATAAAATGAATGTCTCCTTTTGTTCTCCCTTTACAGAAAACACATTTTGTAGTGGTGACCATGTATCGTGGCACAGCCCACTAGACAACAGTGAATCTCGTATCCAGCATATGTTGCTTACAGAGGACCCACAGATGCACCCAATCCACACGCCATTTGGGGCAGTGAGCTTTCTTCAGGTGAGTTTAAATGAGTGTAATTTCACGCCAAGCACTTTTGGGACCTTGATGCCTACTAAATTACCTGACCTAACTCTAATGGACTTGGAAACAATGGCAGCAGCAATCATAAGAATCACTCAAATAGTACATTTACATTTATTCATTTAGCTGAGGCTTTAATCCAAAGCGACTTACAATTGCTATACATTTCAGAGGTCGCACACCTCAAGTGTCTTGCTCAGGGACACAGTGGTGGATGGGTCAAAATGGGGATTGAACCTGGGTCTCTCACACTAAAGGCATAGTCTTTTCCATTGCGCCATCACTACCACCATAGTAACAAGATTGTGGGACCAATCCCTTCATCCTCTGCACTGTCTCCTGTAGATTGTGGGTGTGTGTACAGAGGAGCTACAGGCGGCCCAACAGTGGAATGGCCAAGGCATCCTGGAGCTGATGCGTGGAATCAGAGTGTGAGTGTGAACTGTGCATCAGCATATGATTCATCTACATAAAGAAGCCCTGTTTTAGATGCTAAATACTTCACATATCGGGCCATATCATTATTTGTAGGTCTTATTTTGGTCCTCAACTTCATAAGTGATTGTTTATTGGACAGACCAGGCTAAGTTAGTTTTGATGCATAGGATTGCTATGTCAATATAAATGTCAGTCTGAGCAATTCCTGCAGACTGATGATCCTCATGATTTGGATTTGCAGTAAATATAATGATGATATGACACATGCTTAAATGTTCTTTTTTTTTGCATTTCACCACCTTATATGACATAATGCAGATTAGATCTGCAAGTATGGCTTTTCACAAATCAATAATAGATGAATTCATTATCTATTGTAACACAATATTTACAATTACCTCCAAATAGTCAGTCATCTGACTGAACTGAAGTGAAAATAAAACACTGTTATATTTATGCCACTCCAGTGTAAGATGTATGGTGTTTAGTAAGAGCGTAATTACTTGTTCATTTATTAACTCTGTGTGGTTAATGTGGCACTAATGTTGATGATTGTCCTGTGTACAGAGCTGGTGGCCCCTGGCTGATCACAGACATGAGGAGAGGGGAGACCATTTTTGACATTGATCCACACCTACAAGTAAGGCTTTATTAAGTTCTGCACACTCAGCTAAGTTCACTATTTGGTATTTATACTGTGCAGGGCTCCAGAGTGCAACCAAAAATGTGTGGAGTGGGACAAAAATATTTTTATCTAACATTTCGCAGGACAATTATTTTAGCCCTTTGCTAACTTGAATGGGAGTAAAATAATAATTGTGCACCTCTTCTAGACTTTCCAAATGTTATCGACTGCATGTATCAAATTCCTATAGTGAAACGAGTCATTTTGTGGGGGTTGTGATTCTCAAAAAAGAGGATCCACCGTTTTACAGCCGCTTAATTGTCCACTAGTAAAACAGGCTTCAAAGAATGGCAGCAATTCCTGGAAGCTTGGAGAAAATGCGATGCTACCAAGCGGACCAATCTCAGTTCTTGCGGAGTGCATGGCCACGATGTGTAGCTACATTTTTCAGGAGGTGCACGTCAGGCACACTTTTCAGTAAATTGAGTTTTTTTGAATTGTCAGTTTGTCAAGCACTTAAACATCAGCACTTCTAACTTTTGTTTTACAATAATGAAGTTTTGGCCATTTTTTTGTTTGTGCTGTGATTCAAAAAAGATAAAACATTTAGGTGTTCCTGTTTACAGTCATTTACATAACTATCAAGTTTCATGGGAAATGACAGAATATTAGAATCCTGTTATGGCCCTAAAGGTGCTGTGAAAAATTTGGGTGCATCTAAATGAAACATTTAGGCACAATTGAAAAAAGTAGTCTGGACCGCTGTTGTGTGAGTTAAGTTGCAATCTTATGTTCCACAGCTGTTAGCTGCTTGTGTATTATACATTTTCAAAAAGCATATCCTTTTTATATTCTGTTGTCAGAAGTACTGATACAGCTTCAAATGTATCGTATAGAAATGGTGCAATATTTTCAGTATCATCACAATCTACTATTATATTGTGCAAGGGGTTTATTGGGAAGCCCTGCGATTGTATCAGTGTTTCCCACATCTAGACTTTACTTGGGCGGGCTGCCCAGGTATATAAACGGCCACCCAGGTATGTTTGGCACAAAGAGAGATGTTATGTAGTATTATGTATAAGATGTGGACACAGTGGATATTTTACAAGCATGAACCAGGTAAAGCAACAGTGAAAACGCCAGTTTCATTTGGTGCCACGTAAGTTTTGCTAGGCTACGTCATTAACGAGCCTCCTTCACATGCAGCGCAAAAGAGCAGAGGTCTGGGAGCGTGATCCACAAGAAGGAGAGTGATGAAATAAGAAATGTACACCCCGCTGCCCCTCCCCGTAGCTACTGCCACAGTTACGCTGTAAATCTGTTGGAAACACTGTGGATAGATGGTTAGCAAGGGTGAAAAAAGTAAATTGTAAGGAGTTAAGTTTAAAGTGACAAAAGGGAAACCTTTGTCTATAGATACAGATATAAATAGATAAAAGGAAGCTATTTAGAACTTGCCTTGCTCACTGGAACTGGCCTGGAACCGGTCAGGATTTGTCCCGGATATCAAAGTGACCCTCAAACTTACAGCGTGTTTTAATGGGAACCCATTATAGATAATGTAGTTTTATTTTACAACAACTTGTACAACATTTTGCTCATTGGCAGTATTTGGGGCCCTCTGTTAGCCCATAAATGTTTATGCAGTGTCTTCTCATTTCAGAAAATATTAACGTTATGTTAGCTTGTGTTAATGAATGCATATATATTTCTTGCTCATCTAAGCAGGAGAGAGTGGATCAGGGTATTGAGACAGAGGGCTCAAACCTTAGTGGGGTCAGTGCCAAGTGTGTGTGGGATGATCTGAGTCGGCCGCCAGAGGATGAGGAGGACAGCCGATCCATCTGCATAGGATCACAGCCGCGGAGGCTGTCCGACAAAGGTATGCTTAGTCCCAAAGGAGTGAAAAGAGTAGACCTCTAATTAAGACTGAGCAACTCCAGGAATGCTTAACCAAAGCTGTACACAGGAATTCTGGTTTCATGCTGTCGACAGTGCATGATGGGATAATTCCATGCTGATCTTTGTCTGTGTGTTGACAGACACAGAGCAGATCAGGGAGACTCTAAGAAAAGGACTGGAGTTTAACAGCAAGACAGCACTACCACCGATCAGCAGCCAGAGACAGAGCCACGATAGACCTCAGTGAGTGTTACACACACACTAACATGGGTTCAGCTCAGTGCAAGGGTTGGACCGGGATAACACTCTCCACGTGTGCAATGACTCACAGCGCAACTGACAGCCGAACTGTTATCACCTTTGTTTCTTAGCTACCAGCATAATGTGGTGATTTGTCACCAATTCCTTGCAGTTTTCTTTGTGGAAGTTTTTGTCTCTTCTGCATAGTCAGGTAACCACTCCAAAGAGGAGTTGTGAAATCTGTGCCTGTACATTCCCATTTGCTATCAAAGGCCAAGGAGCTGCCATTTCCTTAACAGTTGTTGTTGTTTTTTTTCACACAGCCATTCTTTTGTTTGTGATTCTACCATATCAGAGTTTCCCACTAATATTTCCCTTTTGTTGCATTCCACTTTTCTCCTCTACGTGTGTTTCTTAGGAGTCGGAAGGACAGTTTGGAGAGTGAGAGTTCAGCAGCCATTGTTCCTCATGAGTTAGTCCGAACACGACAGTTGGAGAGCGTCCATCTGAAATTCAACCAGGAGTCAGGCACACTGCTGCCCCTCTGCCTTCGGTACTGCACCATTCTCTCTGCTACTCCCACATGCAATATTTACCCTTTGGAATGCCCCTAGGACAGATGGATAATTAAAACACAGGATGACCCCAGTTTCTTAGACGATAAAAAGGGGCTTTCTGCAAGTCGGTCGTAACCTCTGATTATCCTCCTACTTTCACCTGGATGTCACTTCAAAGTGTTAAGAAAATGAAAAGCTAACCAATTTCCAGTGTTCAGTGCTATTTTAAGTAAGCAGAACATGTTTAAAGTAAACATGTGACATGAATAAAGTGACCATCATGCAGTTGTTGGTCACTTGTACATTAAAGATAGGACATGTACTGGTTCCCTGTATCCTGCATGTTTTGTGTAATTAAATTTGCTGTTTTTACGTCTTTTAACTGACACTTGACAAACTGCAGAACTCAGCAAAAGTTATTACTGTACATTGATCCCATAATTTAGTCAGCAAAAGCTCATGTACAATGACTCTGGGTCTCCACACTGAGTGCTTGCCTAACCAACCAGGTGTGTGTCAAACAGCAGGAAGTAGTTTTAGAGGGACAGAGGTTATGATTTGCTTAATGAACTGCTAGTTTCATAAATTCTATAAAGTTGCCATATTATTGTGCACTAGCTAAAACATGATCAATGGATCCTTACAATGTCAACCCTTACTTACATTTAAGTTTCGCAGACATATGATATATCTAAAAACTATGAAAAGAAAAATGACATACCCACACAAAAGGCAAAATTATCGGGTGTCTCCAATCAGAAACCTGCAACAGCCAAAGAGAGAGAGAAAGCTGATCAGGAAGCGTCACCAACCTGTTGTGTATTTGCTTGTGCTATAAAATGTAAAACCATGGTGATTCTGTCTTCACAACCATGGGTTCATCGCTTCATCTGCAGTTTTATTGTGTTTTTTTGTTTTTCTGTGGCCCACAAGTGCAACTAGCTGACGACGACAGCCTGCCTCAATGTTTAAGTTTGGATCCCTGTTTGATCACGCAAATTTCTGTGCAATCGATCCCAAGTCCCCGGAATCGGCACTCCGAAATTGTTTTTTGTATTAACTCCGTGCGCGTGTTCCTGCGTCGTGAATAAATGGTCTGGTGTTTGGGTGAAGTATTAAAAATCTGTATGTAGGGATATTCTAAATGCTCCTCTGTGCAGGCAAATGACAAGGATGAACCTACTTTATGTAATCTCTATATAAGGAATGAGAAAGACCTGAGTTGACAGAGACCTTTGTGAGAGAGGGAGAGAGGGAGAGAGGGAGGGATGGGCAGGGAGTTGAGAGTGAGAACACAGTGTGAAAGGCACAATTATGTGACACCGGCATGAGGTGTGATTACGTCAAAGGTTGCCTACAAACTATGTGATTTATGATATTCGAAAAGGTTGTGACAATAGGTTGGCATTTTGCACTATGCAACAGCCCCAAGTAGAGATGCCTCTGTCACAATAGAGATAGTATTGAGTTTAACCACGTCTACCAGTGAAGTTTACCTATCACACTTAAATTATCATAATTGCTGCAGATACAAATATTTAATAATAAATAAATAAAACTTTCACTAGTATCTGTTTTGAGACATTACTAAACACTTCAATGTTTCCAGATGTCTGCAATCCCTAACACACAAGTCTATAAAGTCAACATTAAGTTTCATTCTCATAATAATAATTGCAAACATTTTTATCAATGCATTTTTTTTGTCGACATGTGAATTCTGTAAAGCTTCATACTGTACTGTGTTTAATATTTTGCAGGGGCCGTTTGCTCCACGGGAGACACTTCACTTACAAAAGTATTAATGGAGACACAGCCATTACATTTGTGTCTACTGGAGTTGAAGGAGCGTTTGCTACTGAAGAACATCCATATGCAGCCCATGGCCCCTGGCTTCAGGTATTCAAAGTTTCAAAGTTTCTGTGTGGTGCTTTCACATTTAATGCATTTAGATGACCTTCTTTTCTCTTCTGTATAGATATTGCTGACTGAAGAGTTTGTGGAGCAGATGATTGGGGATTTACAGGAACTTAACACTCGTGAGGAGGTAAGTAAAATCCCCATGTATTTTAACTTTTGGTTTTGTTCAACTGCCACCCTGTTTTACCTTGTATGTCCTTTCACTCTCTCTAGACAAAGTTACCAAAGGAGTACAGTTGGCCAGAAAAGAAGCTGAAGATCTCTGTACTACCAGACTCTGTGTTTGATAATCCACTGCAATGAGACAGAGACACCTAATCAGAAGGGAAATACAAACAAAAACACCTGCAGACACACTTCCAGAGTGGACCATCATGAACAGGAGACCTCCCATGACATGCAGCAACCCTGAGCTGTCAGGGCACACAGATACGTTGTTACCACAGTGGACAGACAGAGACTGTTACACTCCTGAAGATGATCGGAGGGATGATCTCAACACTTTTGACTGTTGTTGCAATTTCAGCTTAGCCTGACTGTTTACAACATTTCTCTGAGGTTTGAATGCTTTTGAGTAAGTCAAATCAGTCTGGAACCAGCCTATCTAGATGGTCAACCTGTAAGATCATTCATTATAGGTGACACAGTAGCTGCAGGGCAAAACAGGATGTTGTCGTTTCTCCAGTAACGCATGCCAAGGTCTGAGATCCAATACAGTTTAGCACGCATCCAGTGATCACCAGACATAGGGTCCACAGTGATAACTGGGTTACTGTTGAGTTCTATTTATTCCATTGGCCTTAGAAAGGATGGGAAAGTCCCGTTGGGCCTTTTCGTCAGTGTTTTTTTTTCAATTGAGCTCATGTGTATAGTATTTACAAATGCTGGACATTTTTCTCTTATGTGTGGTCATACCAAAGTTTTAACTGTTGGCAGTTTGCTGCTTGTACTGTCTCTGTCTGAAATGATTCTGTAGTAACCACATGACAGGCAGAACTATGACTAACTAATAGTCACCAACTGTTAGTCTGGGGTTATAAAACAAGCATCTGTTTTCTTAGTATCTGGCAAGTATAACCACACCCTCTCCCCTGTACCAACACTCCTGTACTGAGTAATATTTTTTAATGTGTCTCCTTGCAGTTTTGTCACACACGATGATGTGTTTCAAAGTTATGAAATGAAATACATAAAGTCCATTGTAAACGTTCAAGGACTGGGAATGCGTGTTCAGTGTCCCCTCAAGTGGTGGCTCCAGTGGCCACAAATATTATAATAATTTTTGTAACAGTATGATGTGCTTGAAAATGAGTTGGAGTAAAATTCCTCAGTGCCTTGAGTTGAAAAGGACCACATATTTTCTGTTGATTCTAATGCTGCCTACAGCTCCTGGTTTAAGAGCTATCACTTTGAATCAAGGCTGCTGCATTCGCTGTCTTTTTCTGATACTGTCATCGCATTCCATTTTAATACCACAGCAGAGAACAGACTACTTTTACTACAGTGTCTTCTTACAAAAATGTATTTTTCTACATGGCACCCTATTTTTTGTCTTTTTTTATTCAGAGCAACAATTGTAAGGTTTAGGCATAATGATGATGGTATTTTATGTTATTGACTAAACTGGCTGATTGTAATCCCAAGTGCATTAAAGAGTGTAGGCATTTACACAAATAAAGCTGCAAAACTAATCCAGAATCACAGAGAAACTTACTTCATTTCAAGATTTTGTGTAAATAGCTGCATTTATACAGCTTTTTGCCTCTCTTTCACCCATTCACACACACACTAATGTCAGCACCACGAGCTGCCATGCAATGTACTATTCTTGCTATTGGTGTCTTGCCCAGGGACACTTTGACATGGAGACAGGAGGACTTGTAATCAAACTCTTATAAATGTTGGGTCATCAATTAATAAATACTCATGGGTTTCTTCACTTAACTACCCATCATGTCTGTTGTTAAATGATACATAATCAATAATGGTCAAGCGTTTCTCACTTTCTAAAAAGCCATACCGTCTGAAGTTTTAAATATTAGTAAATTGTTAATCAATTGTTTTTGGTCCAGATGCTCTGCAAACCTTTCAAGGGAGGTAAGTGGCCATTGCAGTAGTCTTGGCTGAATTACCAACCAGGCAAACAGGACAGCTGCTTCAAGGTCACATACCCTGAGAGGCCCCAGAACCCCATGTTCACTGCATGTTAGTTGATTTTGCATCACTGGTGCTGTATCAACTAATGTCGTCATTACTATGTCTTTTAGATGGGCTCTGTCAATTATTATATAATAAATAGTAATACATAATACATTGTGCTAACAGGTGCATATTCCATTAAACACAGTATTTTTTCAGCATAGGAGTACTGTTCACACTGGTCTGGTGAAATTACACACATTACACAGAGGAAGGCCCCACCATTAAATCAAGCTCAGTGTAAAGATAAAGCGAATTGACTTACATGAAGAAAATGAAAGAAATATCTTTCACAACCTGGCAACCCAAATGTTCTTATTGGTGGCTTATAACTGATGAAATCATTAGTAAAGTATTTAACCGAACAAAACCAAAAACATTGATAAAGCCGTTAGTTACACGTTTAAAATCCCGTTATAAGGCTATTTTGCGAGAAAGTAGCAAATTTCCTTGTCTACCCAAAAAGGAGGGCGTTCACACGGTTTCAAGTTAAAACTATTTTTCCATAAGTGATAATGTTTCACTGTCTTTTTCCTCATGGGTCCCTGGCGGCCTCTGTCCCAGCCAGCCAGGACTCCACTTTGTAGGAGCCTGGTGCAAAGAGCGACAGGTCACGCAAATGTCTTCTGGTCGTTTACAATCTCTCCGGTAGAGTTTGCTGTGGTCGTTCCCTTGCCTTCCTCCTCTGGGCTCCTCCCCGTCTATTTATCAACTCTGTGACGGGTCACGTTATCGGAGGGGGGCATTCAGTGTGGAGGCACTGAGCTCCTTACCGACTAGTCACAGTCTGCCTGCACGTACCATTAAATATTACTCAAAGAGTTTACGGGAAAGCGAAAGCAGGCAAAAACAACAGCCGGGAATCTTCTAAAATCCCAGCGTTGAGCGGTACGTCAGACAGACTGCTGTAATCTAACCGGAGGTGCTCATCGCGGGCTGGATGCGAAGCTCTACGGCATTATAGCGCACCGGGGTCTGCGGACGACATGGAGAATAAATAGTTGGTAACGTTGCTTTTCTTCCATAAGAATACTTTTTATGCGGTTCCTTACTCTACTATAAGGTTTTACTGACAGTAGGCAAGAGTGGCTTCGCGTTAAAATAAAATGTCAGTGTAGCCCAGCGTGACATTTTATTAGACTGAGTCCTATTTCCAGCGTTATTCCGTAGCAAGTTGTCACTTGCTTTCAAACGCCACAGCTTGTGTCGTCCTGTTGTGAATTCCATTACGAAAATTCACAAGCCAAATATTATATTGTGATTTAACAGTTACGTAATGTGAATTGCTTTATCATGTGAGTAGTTTGGGATGTGTTGTCGAAGTTTCACTGTGGTTGCGCTTCGTTTGATGCTTGAGTTAATCTTAACCTCTTTCTTTCCAGCCAGCCGTCCCCGGGTAATGCTCCATTTGCTAATTGTTGTGTCATTGTAATATTCTTCATGTGCCTTTACCTCAAAATATTTTCTGTACTTGTGGGTTTGCTTGGCCCACATATTTCTTTGTCATTTTGGACAAGCTGTTAGTAAAGTAACCCCTGTATGGTTTATTTATATGTTTGTTTTTTTTAAAAAGCTCACAGCAGAAAGCATTAATCCATTTTTTGAAAATAATTCTCAGTTTTCCTTGTAGCCACACAAAATCAGTTTGGATCAGAAGTCATGGATGCAAGTTGGAAAAACTGCTTCGAAGAGGAGCTTCTGTGTCCCATTTGCCTGAATGTTTTTGATGAACCCATCCAACTGCCATGCAAGCACAACTTCTGCAAGGGTTGCATCTCTGAGGCTTGGGCCAAAGACAACGCTGCGGTCCGCTGTCCCGAATGCAACCATGACTATGACCAGAAACCCACACTGGAGAAGAACTTCAAGCTTGCCAACATAGTGAAGCGGTTTAATGCGCTGAACACTGAGAAAGTCCCTGCTGTGCTGCACTGTGTCCTCTGCAGACGAGGCCCCCCGCTGCCTGTACGGAAGGTCTGTCTGCGCTGTAAGGAGCCCTGCTGCCAAATTCATATCCAGACACACCTACAGCAGCCGTGCGCAGCCCCAGGACACCTGTTAGTTGACGCTGAGGAGCTGAGCGCTTGGACCTGTCCCAGCCATGAGGAGTACAGGCTGCTCCACTGTGAGGAAGAGCAGGTGGCTCTGTGTCCATTCTGCTGCATCTCTCACTGCACTAACCAAAGACACACAGTCTGCGATGTGGATACGCAACGCATACAAATGCAGGTACATAAATCGCACCCACTCTTACTCTCCTACTCACCCATTCACTTGAAACTCTCAGCTGGCGGGCAGGTGACTGACACATGCACTTTCTTGCATGGGGTTTTCTTTGAATTTCAAAGAAGCAAACATTTCTTTCAGTTCATCAGTCTATAAAGGCCTTCTCTCGGTGCCTCTTCCTTTAATCTTATCTGATGTGCAAGGACTGGACAGGTGAAAGCCACCCCCTCGGGCTAGATGATTGCACACACATGCTCACACATGCAGACATACGTCACACACTGCTTTTAACCTTAATCAAACCAACCATTCCACACTGCCACGCCTTCACATTAGCTGCCCTGTGCCCTCGGGTAAGTGCTGTGATGCAATCTGCATCCACCGGAAATGATGACCCCTGTGTAGTGGGGGTGGATCCACATGATGTAGTCTGTTTATGTTAGCTACCCTGATCAGTTACAGGGTTTGTTCGTGAGGAAGTGCACGCTGGCAAGGCTTTAGAGGCTGATAGACGAATGGACCTACTGTTTTGGGGAAGGAAACGTAGTGATTGGTGACAATGTTCACAAGCCAGCAAGCTTATACCTTTTCATTTCAACCATTCCCAGGAGACAAAGGAGGGAGGAAGAGAGGAAAAATAGATGCTAGAGTACGTGTGTTAATCTAACTGACAACAAGTGAATAATGATCTCTCTAGGCAGGGTTTACCTCTGGATGCATGGCGGAATGTGTAAAGCCAGCATGTCATGGCTGCGTCCACTTTTGTATATCCCTTAGTTCTATACTTTATTTCAGTTCGTTCTCATTTCACAAGTCTAATGTAAGTGCCAAGGTGTAAAAAAAAAACAAAAAAACAACAACCACCCACACTGCTTTATACACATTGCTTCCCTGTTCCTCCCTATCCGTGAAGGGGCGGGAGTAAGAATCAGATTAGTTTCAGCATCTGCTATGTTGCGGTGTTGTTGATAGGTTTGGTGATCAAATTATTCCAGTTGGGGAAGTTACAGAAGCATTTCTTTCCAGTGTGTAAATCACAAAGTTCTGTTGAAGACCTTGGTGCAAACTGTTGCTCTGGTTTGGAGCTATTATTGGGACAAAAGATGTCTGTTCAGCCCTTTCCACAGCTGCTCCCTACACACAGACGTGCACACACCCACCCATCTTTCTGTTCTTTCCCATCTGTATGTTCACAGGGTAAATGGAGTTATCTAGGAGTCAGTTCCTGGCTCTTCTCAGTTTAACACTCTCCATGCTTGGGCCTTCAGGTAGAGTGCACCCTAATATTGATAAATGTGGCAATAGCTAGAAGTTAGGCAACTTTTAGGCCGGGTCATTTGTCCAAGTAATTTGAGGCCAGAGTGGCTTCTCTTCGGTACTTGCTAAGAGGTTGTTCTTTTTGACAGAGCACTGGTCTATTTTGGTAAAAGGATTTTACATTCCCCTGGCAGAACTCTTGTTTCTTTTGGAATAAACAAAGAGGAAAAAACCAATGTAGCTATGTTCTCTCAAAGGAGACTTTTACAGTAACCTTTTACAGGCGTGCTGGTAATTTCAAGATGAGAAAGAAAGAGTAATTTAATAGTAATGTCGTCCCTGGGACAGGGGCAGGAGGAGCCCTCCCACACAACTTCACCTTGGTTTTCTCAGGCACCTCAGCAGGAAACCATCGCTCATGGAAGCTCTGCTGTTTGCAGTTTCTTGTATCTGGGCTGGAGTGAGTCAGTTCCCTAGAATGCTGAGGGCAGTCCATTGACATCAGACATGGGGAATAGTTGTCAGTTGATTGTGAAAGAGGCTCTCTGTTCATTGAGCCTGAGGCTCCTCATTTAAACATGAGCTTCCTGGCAACCCGCGGGTGTCTGGATGCCTAAATAGGACAGTGGGGAAAGTGATCATTGGCGGGTTTAATCTTGATAAAGGTAGGCTTTCACGCTGGTACAGAGAGATCAGCAACCAGACATTTCCCTCTTGTCCCCTTATGCTATTTCAAGCACACACCAAGACAAGAAGGGAATTGGAGGAAACATGGTAAAATGAGGAAGACACAGTTGTTGAGCAGAAGCATTCAGGCACAGAGAAGCTGTTGCCATTAGGGGAAGCCAAGTCACATAAAGAAGTTCATGCATCGTCTACAATAGCAATAATCCAACAGTGTTCTTTCCTGTTTTCACACAGTTACACAGAAGGTATGAGGTACCGCTGAGCTTTTATGTATTGTGTTAAGATAGTTATTGTTAATGCACCAAGTGAGATTGCAGGGCAGAGTCAGTCAATTTGTGTATTTTCAGATTGTTTGAAGAGGATTGTTCAGCTGGAACTGCCTGTGTAAGCAAGATGTGTAGATGTAGTACAGGTGTGGGATGTGTTAAGAGTGTGTGGCACAGGAATAAGGACCACTGTGTTGATTTTCAACATGAAAACCAGTCTTCTATGAGAGACAAATATGTATCCAGTATAAACTTGTGCACGTGCTTTGAACTAAAGTGTTTCTAACCAATTGAAATGCATGTACCATTAGCTGCTAATGGTTGCAAGTTAGCAAAACTAAAGGATGCCTGCATCTGTGTATTTTTAGCACTTTCTCTACTCATTTTCTGGTCATGAATTGCAAATAACGCAAGTGCAGCTGTCAATTACGTTCCTCCAATGTAAAGATTTAATAACATACAGTTACCGTAAGTCTAATTAAAGGCATGCTTGTTGCTCCAGCACCTGTATAATTTATCCTTTTATGATGTTGGGCTTGCTTCAACAGCTCAGGCTAGTCCCCATCTCTTGTGCTCACACTGTATATGCCTCAGTATTACAAACTATAAAGTGAAATGCATTCTTGATTTCATTCTTGTCCCCGTTTTAATACTGACAGTCAAAACTGCAACAGAGATGCAGTAATTAATGTATGATCATGCAATGTTTTTGTTCGAAGCCCTTACAGCTGCACTGATCAATATTTTTCTATGAACAATAGATCAAATGTCTGTATGTAATGTGAGACACGTCACCCATAGTGACAAACCCACAGAGAATTATCAGCCAACTCTGCATTCCCCTCAGCTCTGTGTATCTTTTTATCTGTGTAGCTGAAAAGCTACGTAGATGCCTAGCTGTCTAGCTTTTTAGCATCTTTCTGTGTAACTTTTTAGCGTCTTTCAATCAATTGGTTTCGTTTAATGGGCTTATTTCAACTTTATTGATTTGGTACACATTCACCGCTCTCATCAGCAACATTTCCAGTCACAGCAGGCAGCTAGTCAGAAAGCTTTGATAAACTGTACACTACCTGCCAGCGCCAAATAGCAGGCTGACAAAGTTAGTGACCCTAACATTAAAGTAAGCTAGCACAGTTAGAGGCTCCATTATTCACTCATTTAGATGGACTGTTGGAAGTATTCACTGTGATACAATATAGTGCCGAGCCAGTTGTTGTACATAAGACTCCATGAGTGTTGTAAGCAGCTGAAGAGGCCTGTTGCTGTGATACCACAAAGTAGCTACCCTGAAACTCGCTCACAAGAGACCACAGGAATGTCCTCATTCTCCCTATCTTCCTTTTTCACTTTAAACTTTCTCACTGTGGGTTTCCCTCTCTTCTTTTGTATGTCTTTCCCACTTTCTTTCTGCCCCTTTCTTGGCATGTGCAAGCAGAGCCCCACAGCACTTAGCCTTTCCTCCCCGTTCCCTTTCTTCCCATGTACACTCTGCGGAGGGAGCGAGCAGACCCCGGCGTTGTGCACACAGACATGACAATCTGTCACTGACACAGAGGCCAGTGCAAACAATGGGAGCAATGCATGTGGCAAAATGAGAGAGCAGAGAGGGGTAGTGAGACACCCCCCACTTTTTTGCTCCCTTCTGCTCCCTCACATACACATTAGCTTCCTCATATAAATACATACACAAGGCTTTGTTGCCATGACAGCGGGTTTCTTCTTATTTGGGCATGGTGCCTTTCCCATGCAGAAACAGTTCATTAAAACATGTACCTGCCCTCCCCTGTTTTACTGTAGCTGTCAGCCAGTGTCCTTAGATTGATTTCCATCCCTTGCAGTAAATGGAGAAGGATTATGTTTACCGTCTAGTTTACTGGCTTTTTGCACTCTGATTCAGCCCACAGAGGAAGTACGCTGGTCCCAACAATGGAGTTCACTTGATGCAGCGCTGCCCTTGATAAACTTAGAAGCAATTGTGTTTGCCTTAGCCTGTACTCTCCTAATGGTTAAATGCATTTGGTTGTTGCTGGCAGCTGTTGTTTCCTCCCTGTCATCAGGATTGTGGAGGAGGTTGTCTTAGTAGCACCCAGGTTTGTTGAGGTCAAATAAGAGGCCTTAAGAATCTTAAGGAAGTGGGTGTATTTATATATATATCTTTTCAATTTTCAGTGTATCTTGTTGTGGTTCATCTGTCTAATCCATCTCTTATATGTCATGTCTCCACAGGCCATGCTAATGAGGCAGCAAGACAGACTGGAGGGTCGTGTTCAGAACATCGATGAGCAGCTCACCAAGCTGGAGTCAGACAAGACACAGATGAAGGTACAGTGCGACGCACACATTGCGTATACTTCCAGAGACACAATTCTGAATATTGTCAGTACTGGTCCCTTAGTTCTTTGTCATTATGTGGGTTTTGTGCTGTAATCGACACTGTGCTGTAATGAGATGACGTTCACTGCTGGAATATGAAAAAGAAAATGTAATTCATCTCTAGTTTTAATGGCTAGTGCATTAGGGTGGAAAATGCATTTTACAAATTACTTTCCTACTTCAGTCCTGACCAAGAAAAGCAAATATTCCACTAAATGGAGCAAAAAAAACAAAATAACTTTAATATAAAGTAACTGAACAATTAGATCTTTAAATCTCAGGTATCTTCTTGCTTCTGCTGAATGGTGTTAATGATAATTTTATATAAATTAGTTTTATATAACTTTTGGGGGACTGGAAAGAGACGGATAAAGAATAGTCAAACTTGATGAAATCCAAAGTGATGACCCTTGTGTAATTTCTTTTCAGAACTGACAAAAGCTCCTCCAGAGCCACCAAAGGCATTATAAAACTATTTTCACAGGCTGAGTTGTACTCTTTATTGCTTGTAAAATAATGTTGATATTTTGTTCAACTTCTCTCCCACTTCTCCACAGGATGCAGTGTCTGAACTGAAGGAACGTGTGAGGGCCCAGTATCAGAGGATGCATGCGCTGCTAGAGGCGAACCAGGCTGAAACCGTGCAGATGCTGGAGAGCACTTTCACTATGTACATGAGGAAAAACTCCCAGCAGGTTCTGCAGCTCAACGAGAAGCGTCAGGAAGCGGAAAAACTCCTGAGCTCGGTGCAGACATTCTTCCAAAGATCAGACAGCATTAACTTCATAAAGGTACAAAACTGAGCTTCTCTCTCCATTTCTCCCACACACATTCATGTCACAATACACACACCACACTGAAAACAATTTGCAGTATTTGCATTCACAGAATCAAAAGTTGCCTTCTCAAGAACACAAACAGCACACAATCTACAGACCACAGCAGGCCTATTGTCTGTGTGTTCTTATGGTCGCCACATAGTAACTGTTAGTGAGATGTTTAAAGGCAGATGGTGGGTCTGAATAACTTGGGTGTTTTTGTCTTTTTCAGAATACTAAACCTTACCAGCTGCTAATGGACAGGTAAGAGTTTGCATTTCTGTTCTATTTCACTTTACTGGTACTGATTGTATTTAGCATTCATCATATGTTAGACAGTCAGGGTGAGAAGGTAGATAGAAATGCAAGACAACTTTATGTGAGCACTCATTATGTAATAAGCAACTCATATAGAAAAGCAGCAAGTCAGCAACTAAGCATTTCATTGTATTATTAAATGGTAAGATGCTGTGGTCATAAATATTCATGTGCTCTTTTCTTTCTAAGAAGTTGTACATTTCTTTGAACTAAACCAGTGATTCTTTCATGCTTTTTGCCTTTTGGGTGCACTATCCCCAATTATGCTGTCATTGAGGAGAGAATATTGGCCGATCAAATATTCACTTTACATGTCACTGTTGCATGTAAGGTATGCTCCCAGTCTTCCAGTCAAATAAAACGCAAGTCTCAAGGTGCTGAGTGTGTCTCAACACAGGGTGCAAATGGCTTACTGAATCTGGTTCACAGTTTCTTATGTGTGGGTTTTTTTTAGGTCAAACTCGCACCTGACTAGTGCCATCCCTCCACTCAGAGTGGGCCAGCTCAACTCTCATCATTTGCTGTCTGAACTCTCAACGAGAGAAAAGAACGTGCGAAAAATGATGGAGGGTAAGAATAAATTGCAATGAGTAAATAAAGATGAGGGGGAAAATGTATTTTCAATTTCAAACAGTGTTGGGGACATAATATGATCAGAATGAACTATTATATCTTTCTGTCCCACCACATTCTCAGAACCGTTCATTGAGGCTCCCATTCTTGAGATAGTCCAGTCTCAAAACAGCTCTGCTGGCTCCCACATGGGGACAAGTTCAGGTCCACAGAAGAGGAAATATGGCTTGGCTTTCCTGGAGAGTAACACAGCAAACTCCACCTCCCACGATCACCCACAACTGCTCTACAGCAACAAAAAGCCCTTTCTGGGTGACCAGAGCCACTGTGCTTCATCCATGTATCCCTCTGAAGGTCTCTCCCAGAATCATCATGCTGGCCCCGGCCATAGCCGACTCCTTGACACGTCAGCCCATCACATGGTGGGTCTAGGGTCCAGCTCTAGCCACCACTCAGGGACCATATTCCCCCCCTCCCCCTTCCCTAGTGGAGGCGGCTCGCAACAAGCCATGTACGAAGGGAGGAAAGTACTGATGTGCACTCTCAATAACTGCTGCTGCTCCAGGGCCCCCGCTGCTCGTGCCCGACCTCCGTACCCGACATCAGACTCCTTTTCCTCCATGACCTCTCAGGAGTTTCCCCCACATGCCCCGCTATCTGCAAGCCAGCCACTGCAGCATTTTCCCATGAGGGGACTGATGGAAGCCTCACAGACAGCCAGGCACTCTGACTTCTACGGGCTGTACGGCCAGCCTTCAACCAAGCATTACGGGACCAAGTAATGAACTAGAATCAGCATTTGTTCCGTTTTATTAAATCAGAATAGGCATCAGAATACCTATGTTTGCTTTTTGTTTCTTTCCATTTTGGCTCAGAGATATGTTATCAGTTTGTGTCTCCAACACGCCTTCATTCGTTATTTTGACATTTACTTGGGAAACAGTTCCCTGTTAACTTTGGTAGCCCTGTTTACTTCCTGAATCAGTGACAGTAGTAATGCTCTCATTTGAAATGTTTGTATTTTTATTTATTTCCTGTTTCAATTTGACTGGAAGTGCTAATGTGAATAATGTAGTCTTAAATCCATTCAAGCAGTGAACTAAAGAAACAACATATCCTTCATCACGAGTCCTGATGTGGGACTCCAGAGACTTCAGTGCCTAAAAAGACTGTTAACGCTCTTATTGTACTTGCAAGTTCCTAGCTCTTGATTGATTTCCTGTTTGCGGCTGAAAGCATGCAGGGAGCCTCTCCATGCACTCCAAAGTCCACGTGGCTTTAGAAACACACTGGACTACATGCTTGTCAGGTTTTTCATGAATTTTTATATATAAGATTATGAATAAACCAAAATCAGTGGAAAATATTGAATAAAAAGCATATTATGTACATTGTGTTGTATTTTAAGCATTGGTTTACAGATTTTAATGTAATCTTGTGGTCTTTTATCCATGGTTGTAGTGTATACTTTAAACCGAGTAACACATTAGTTACTTTAAACATTATGTTTGATCATAGTTTAAGGTCTGTTTGTACTTAGAAGCACAATGTGTGATTTGTTCAAAGGTTTTACAGTTTGACTCACCAGGTTACAGCTAAAATGTCAGAGCTTCCTGTACAGAAAAGAAAAGCTAGCATTACATTGCATCCCACCCTGCAACTCACCACACAATCTATTCATAGGTTAAGGCTTGTAAATGGAAAAAATACGCTTGACGACCACATGTTTGAGACCTACTGTGTTCAGGGGAATCTCAGAACACAGTGGAGGAGGTTTGAACAATGATTTGTTACAGACCGGGCCACAGCAGGCCCATTATCGGCCAATTTAGGACAGTTCACTTCCTTGTCAACATCCTGGTCTCGGGTAAAATCTCTTGTCTCATCCCTCTTTGTCTCATTATTGGAGCTTGTTGTCAAGTTAGCTCACAGAACAGGAATAACTGATGAGCGGCACCTCCCTCCCCTCGCCTCTGTCTCTTTCTCTCCCGGGGTATCATTTGCCGGGGCTTGATGCGGAGGAGGAGGAGGGTGAGAGCAGCGGATGATATAAGTGCAGAGTTTTAATGAGGGCTGGGACAGCATAGTCATCTACTTATCTGTCACTCATACTCCTTTCATGAAATAGAGAGGAGCGAGCTAAGGGGCGGAGTGGAGGGCAAGTGAAGCACATCACTTATTTATGGGTTGTAAAATGTTCTGCCCTCCTGTTTCATTCTCCCTTTTCTCTGGTCCAGTCTGGTTTTCATGTTTTTATTTCGTCACTCAAATTCAAGAGAGTGAATACTTAAAATTTCTCATATTCTTTCTACAGAGCTCGTCCCCTTTAGTAGTGAATACATGAGGCAGAGGAGTAGGAGGAGTGGAGGTTTAGTTACAGTGTGGCATGTATGAATCTGACATTTATTGTGTGTGTGTGTGTGTGTGTGTGTGTTTGAAAGCCTATTAGCATTCCCCTTGAGCAGTTCCTTCTGTGTGTGTTATTAATAAAACATACAGTAGATCTCCTAAAGGAGGCCATACCATTAATTTAATCCATATAATTAATTTAATTTACAGTTGCATGTTTATATCAACTTTCAATTATTTAATTTTACATTTTTAACTGTAAAAAAAAACATCAAAATAGGGATTTAAATGTTAAAGAAGACTGAATTGTCTTATTTTATATTAAATTATTGAAAAGTATTCAGAGTCAGTATTTTCTTATTCAGTATTTTGAATGCCCACTGTGGATTATTAGACAGTCTAATGGAAATTGCCATTTATCAATTTTAGTATTGTCACTAACATGAGCTTTAAATAAACAAGGTGTAGCTTTGTGTGTGTTTGGTTTGTGCTGCTTCATGTGCAGGTTTGGTTCGAGTTGAATCCTGTTGTGAGTGAATGTGTGCTCAGGCGTCAGCACATCAGCCGGTTACTGTGTGTTTCCTCATATGTGCAGAAGTAGGCTCTGTGTGTGTATGTGTGTGTGTGTGTGTGTGTGTGTGTGTGTGCGCTCAGTGAGGTTACATATAGGGTAAAGGGTGATGCACTTGACAGCGGTGCTCTGTTGTGGCAGGTGTGTTTGAATTGTATATGTACTAGTACAACACGCCCCTGCCTGCAACAGGACGTGAGTCTGTAGTGTGTGTGTGTGTGTTTTCAATGCATGGGGAACTGTCAGCTGTTGTGCAGCTGTTGTTTGTGTGCTTTAGCCAGTGTCTAGAGATACTATTGGAGTTAAAGTGAGCACTATCTCTCTCTGTTTCTTTCACATGCACATTTTGTTGCTCAGCATTTATTATATTTCTCAGGGTATATTTACATTTGATGAAATGCTGATGCTGTAACAGATGTTGTAATAGCTCTGCAACATTCACATTGCAGCCACAGATCCACTGTTGCTCAAGCCAAAAAAGATGTTTTATGGAAAAGAGGATTTAAAAAAATAGTATATGCCAGTGTTAGTCCCTTAGAATGAAAGAAAGGCTTTGTCGAGTTGCCATTTTCCACCAAGATTGAATAATCAAACCGGCTACAAGAGAGTGGGGTGAGCGTAATTATTTAAAATAAAGAAAATCTCCACCACATTAAGAGAAATGAATGTATGAAGCCACTTCATCACAGAATAACTCCTGGAATGTACTGAACAGTGCAGACTGGTGATATATAGCAGCTGAAGAGTATCTGAGGGTGGAGTTTTCCTCTATAACTCAGGCCTTTGATGAATATTATTGACATAGCCCCAATACATTTTTACGGCTTGCGTAACTGTCTTGTCAGTTCAGGAGCAGATGTGAGAGGTGGCCCTACATGGCAGCATTAAGTATTATAGTAAGTGGAATAAATGAGTGGCTAATACTGCTATTAGTCTGAACACACAGTGACAGGAACACAGACACATACAGCATAATGCATACATAGTGGCTATTAATCAACCACACAGAATGCTAACCTTTATCTGATAAGGCCTTTGAAATCTGAGCCAGAACTCCAATCCAGGACAGCAGTGTGCGCACACACACACACACACAGTACAAAAACATCAAAGACAACGAGCCGTGGCCTATGTTTATTGATCTCCAGGTCTATTTTTGCTCGTGGAAATCATTGTAACATAAAACAGTTTCCCGTCAAGTTTCAGCTGAAGAGAAACAGGCAACATTAAAACAATGTATATAAGGGGAAAAAGCAACGGTTGGAAAGGTGTGTGTTCTGCACCAGTGCAAATGTGTTTGTGTATATATGAATATGACAGAGACAGCTCGGATCACAATTAAAGGGCATTTCAGAGTCCCTCTGTGGAGAACAGCTGTATCAGTTTCTGAGTGAGAAGTGCTTCAGCTGTTGCTATAGTAACTTTGGCCTACAATGGAGTGACACATGTCAAAGGTGGAAACTCATAAAACATATTTTCTCTAGTCATTTTGAGTTCATGGTGGTCTACTTTATTATTCCCATTTTTCACTGCTTTATGCTTTGATTCCACAGCATTTTAAAAGAACATATCAACTCTACTACTATTCTCTAAAGGCGGTAGTAGAAATTATCGTTTTTATAGCTATTGTACCTAGAATTACTCCTAAATACAGTGTATGTATGAACATTTCTGTTGTGCAATTGAGGGATTTATTTGTGAGTTTTGTGTGTCTGTGTGTTTGTTAAGATTCTGCTCATGATGGCCTCCCGAGTCAGCAAACAGTAAGTTGTTTCAGCCAAGTATTCACGAAACAACGTTCATATCACGTCTTACATTAGCTTCAAGGTACAGTGTTTGAAGAGACTCTCAGATACAGTATGTGTGTGGGGCTTTTGCATTGCGTTTGGCCAGAAAACACCAACTGAACAGAAAATCTGAACGTAATCAGAGATGCAGTGTGTAGCGGCGGAAAACAGACAGAAACAGTCAAAATCTCCAGTCAACTGTCTCTCCAGAGTTATGTTTTATTTATTTTCTTACACAGTCACCCGAAAATCCCCAAACATTGCCTCTCTCTATTTCAATGCAACAACATCTTTCTCTTTCTGTTTCATTGTAATGTTTGAAATAACTGTGGCCAAATTTCTAAAATCCCTCATAACTGGAACACTATTGACTGGAGAGATCCCAACACCTTTGAATAACTTGGGTAATAGACAGAATATGTTAAAAATTCTTATTGCTGAAAGTATTTTTTCAATTAACACATCAAAATGTGTACAAAATGTGTACTAGTATGTTTGTGTTCAGATTTACTGTTGGCTTTTTTTAATGTAAATTGAATTTTAGTTTGACAGCCAAGTTATGAAAGCACTGGAATGTTTACCTAATTTTGTCCATTATTTGCAGTATATACTACATTTTTTCATGCACGAAATTCTGTTATTGCCTTTAGTAGCTAAAATAGTCACTTAAAAATAGCCTTGACCAGGTGTTTTTCATGTGGCATGGTGGACAAGCAAAGCTTAAAGTCTGGGCAGAACGCAGTCAGACTAACTCAATCAACTTCGCATACATTACGCTACAGGTCATAAATGGTATACCAGAGAAAACAGACAACAGCTCATTGAGCCAGAGATGTCCTTTTATGTATGCCAATATCTTTACTTATTGTTTTCGTACAGTAAAAGGCCACAATAGGATATGTTAGTTAGAGATACACTATTAATCTCTCAAATAATTTCTTCTCCTTGTTCTCCCTGCAGTGGTCTTAACAGTGAACCTGAGCTATTTTGGCATTGGCACTCCTCTGCAAAATCAGAGAATACTCACAACCTGATTGAAACACCTCTACAGTATCACTTACTGTGAAACTGTACTAAACTACTAACTGCCTAATGCCACACTGGACCCAGTTTAGAGAACTGGTGGACAGTAGGTATGAAGAGGAAATGTGATGTTATTTATGAGTGTGTGTGTGTGTGTGTGTGTGTGTGTGTGTGTGTGTGTGTGTGTGTGTGTGTGTGTGTGTTTTAGAGCGTGCACCACCCGGCACCACTAAAGAGCAGATGTTCTAGACTGAGAAACCACACGCCTCTTCCTTCCCCACCGAACAGTAGTGAACTATGAACCTCCTTGGACACATGCCATTTCAGGTGAGCCCAGAACCTCCAAGCTCAGTAGGGTCTAGAATTACTTCAGTGGAGCTCTGGCTGTGGGTGAACCAGCCTTGGTCAGCTATACCGATCCCAATGCTGCATCACCTTATTTCTCATAATTTTGCTACAGCTTTTCTGTTATTTAATGAGCTAAATATGAGGGACTCAGCAACCTCAAAGATAAAGTTGGATTCTTTTGCAGTTACTTGATTACTCTCACTGTACTTCATGGTACTTCCCAATTTGTGTTAAAGTTAAAAACGAGTCAACCATGTACTGTACGCTCATCTCTAATAATTCCACAGATCAGCACTTCAAAGTGCTTAATGTATTGAAATTAATGAGGCCCTCTTTTTTCCCAGACAAAAAAAAAGAATGAGTCTGCACCCAAAAGTGTTTTACACTTTTGATTAAAACCATATCGTCGACAGATAGGCTTGTATTATGTTGCCATGTCCTCGCATGGCAGAAAAATAGGGAGTTTAACTGTAGAATGATATTCAAAATTTTCTTTCATGGAACTTAAAAAAAACAGAAAAAATCTGCGGTTTTATGGTGCATATGTATAAAAAATGACTTATATTTATAACAATATTATGTGCAACTCTTCCTATAAGACAATATTTTATTTGGTAGTAGCTTTTCTTGTGACATGCTTCTCTGTGTGAAGCGGCGGATTGATGTTACTCATGCCACAGACAAAAGCCCTGCCCTGGACGCCTCTGTACCCTCTATATAGCGGTGAGGACTTAACAGATGCCGGACCATAAAACCCTTATACCCAATAAAAGTGGTGTAAAGGTCCAGAAAACTCCCACTCAGCCTACTGGATGCGATTTATGAGTCAGAAAATAAGAAGCTGCAGCACCTGCTCAGAGTCAAGGTGACATTAACTAGTTGGTGGATTGTTACACATTGATTTGCTATCTGCAGAATGACCCCTTGAGTGTTTTTCTCACTCCGGTGGTGTGTAATTCAATCAGTCTACCTTTTGAGCTCAGATACTCTCATGATCTGTGAAAGCACCATCAAAATCTAGAGGTCATGTGATGTTGTTACTAGTCTTGTTTTTTACCCCCCCCCCCCACACACACACACAAAATCCTGTCTCCTTGTTAACAGGAAACCGCCATCAAGGGCATCACACAGGTGGTCATTTCTCATGTTACCATGGCAGCACCTGGCATGACTTAGTTGTTAGGACAAGAATTTGTGGTAGTGTTACCCTCTTATGGACATCTGGTGCTCAGCGGTGTCGCTTGTTTAGCACTCTCTCCCTCGATGTTCCCCTCCTCTCGTCCCACTGTGCCACAGTCATGCCACCCATCATTATGCAGAGAGACAGGAGAGAGATGATTTCATGCAGGTGAGCAGTGAGCGTTTGTAACTGAACGTGTTTACCAGGATATTCACCTATTTTGTGTTTTTTGCATGGACAGAGCCTCTGCGGTTAATCAAGCACGCAGGCTGTGGTCATTTATCAGCGGAGAGAGGTTGTGTTGGGTTTAACAATGCTTCTCCTTTTTCTAAATTTCTCCCATCTCTTTCACTGCATCTCATCCAGTCTTATCTGCATGGTGGCTGCAGCCTGCTTGATTCTTCTCACAGAAATTATATGACAACAGCAGCTGACAGGCGGGCAAAACTTTCAGACTGGACTGTGGTTTATTGGTTATTTGCAGTTGGCAGTTATCTTCCGGATAAATCCTTTATTATACAGTAAAGTACAGCTAAGAAACACTTTCAGATGTGCAGTGTATGTGATGGGGAAGGTATGTCTGTGATTTTTCTTGTTCAATGTCATTGCATCTCAGTATGAAATGCAGTAGACCTACTGTATGTCTACTTGAATAAGGGGCTCTAATGAGACGGACTGGGATGGTTCTGACAATCTGCAGAAGTAGTAGTTATACAGTCGATAACAGTTGCATGCTGCCTCGCAAAAATCATGTTTACATGTGATGTGTTTGTACAGTGCAGATGGAATAGTAATGTATGTATTTGTACATCTGCCTTCATGAAGGTTCAGCTGATATCACACTATTGAGTTGCCCATTGTTAGTGGTTTACTGTCAGCTTGGCCATTCGTTTTACAGAGTAATAGTTAACTTTGGGTAATAGTGCTTTCCATGGTAGCTTTTCTTTTGCTTATTATTCTTCGTTTGGCTTTTTCGCAGCCAGCAGACCCTTTCAACTTAAATCAGCTGTGCAACCGTAAAGGCTCAGAGAACCTGTTTTGTGTAATGTGAAGCTAGTCAATCAAATTTGATGAAACCAGACACCCAAAGAGATTGGCTGGGTTTTTAAGTGTTAAAACTCTTTTTCTGTTTTCTGAAATTTAATTTATTTTATTTAATCATTGATAGTTAATGTTAAAGTGTTATACATTGGAATTGAAAACAAGTTTTTCAGGGGCTTATATATTACACAATGCTGGCTTTCTGCTACATGTGTCTACATTACAAACTACTTGCTTATTTCAAAAAAATGTAAATATTTGAATGTAATAGGCTTAGATTTAACTGAATTCGAAAGCATGACAAATGAAAACACAATCAAATGTTTCCTTGATGCATTCACTTGAGGTACAAAATCTTCACATTTATGATTGACATCTCACATAGAAAAAACAGCATTTTGGAACTGTGAACAACTGGAAATGGATATAGCTGTGTGCACCAAGTACATTTAATAAACTGTGTGTATGTCAATCATCTCATTGCAGCATTCAGCTATCCACACGCGCACACACATGCACTCACAATGTTTTAAACTTTTACAAGAACAGTATCTTCAAACACTAGCACAATCCACTGGTGGTAAAAGACTTTTTTCCACCACTGGTGCAATAAATCCATGTCGATGGTGACTGTATCATATACAGTATAAAACACTGGGTAGCATTTAATGGCAAAAACGGTTCTATAAGTGAATGTCCTTTATGCGGTTAAGTACACCGCTGAAACCATTTAGAAACTGACAAGTGGAGAGGCAAGAACGTCAGAGCCTTTCATGATGTTCCTTCCTCCAACAGCAAGTTCAGCTGCCACCACACTAAGCGTTCATTTGGCTGTGTGGAAGAATCACTAATTTTGTAAAATGTGTCCATCTGGTACAAAAAAACTTGTTATTTCTTAAAACATATCAGCGAGTGAGCGAGGCCATTACTAATTTCCCATCAGTGACCTCTTTGCCTATTGCTTCTGCTTCTTCTTTGCTGGTTTAATGGGGGTGATCTCTTCCTCCTCGTCATCATCATCTTCGTCGTCCTCCTCATCAGACAGGTCCGACTCATCAACCTGTGAGGCTGCGCAAGAACGGAAGACAATATTAAATCACTGCCTTAGACAGAATCCTGGCATTATGTTTAATAAAAGGGTCGAAAGGTGGCTTTATTTCATCTGCCCTCTCTATTGACCTCATGCACAGTTAGTAATTTGCAGCTGCACACGCTCATTCCAACCAGTGGTGAGATCGGGAGGCGAATTAATTTACATTTCACAGATTTAAAAAAAAAAGAAAAAAAAGAAGTTAGTCTACTTTTAAAACTTAGAAATGAAATACATATAAAATTGTCACAGGTTTGGGGTTTTATTTAGAAAGAAATTGGACATTTTCTTGCCCAAAGATACGTTTAACTTTTAATGTAGTTGGGACAAATTCAAGAGAAACTGACTGAGTGTTTTAGAACGTCAAGAATCCCAATCCCAGTTTGTTTCCCAGCTATACTAATATTATGTATCAATTAACCTGCCGATTATTTTTTTGAGTCATTCATTGATCAGTAAAATGTCAGAAATTAGAGAAAAATACTAATCTAGTATTACTACTTTCGAAAAAAAAAGATATAGTTTAATAAGACAGAAGAAAACTATTCACATTTTAAAGAGCTGGAACCAGAGAACAATTGATATTTTGCTTAAAACCTGACTAAAATGATGAACTCATTAAGTAGTTGTGAAATATTTTTTTCTATTGATCAACCAATGAAATAACTTGTTGTTTGAGCTCTAAAGCATTATACCCACTATTTTTATGGTTCACAATTGTCATTAGTTATTGGACTGGTGAAAATGTTTAATATCTCAGAGCAGGGTTAGAGTTAAGAGACTGTAGGCCTCCTCTCAAACTAAGCTTGGAAAAAGGCGCCCCCTCATTCTCCCCCCTTAGTTTACTTTGTTAGTTTTGCTCAAGTCCTAGATGCCTAAGGGATCATGATTATGTTATATAATGTTGTAATACTGTCTGACATAAATTCTGACTAAACCAAATACAAAGTCTGTCCTAAAGCATTTCAGACTCTGTGAAAGTGGGAAAGACATTAAAATTCCCCCCAAACTATGTTAGCTTTGAACTTTCTTTAACCAAATCACACACATTTAAGATATTCTATGTCAGGGGTATTCAGTTAAAATTTAAAGAGATCCAGTTGGAGAAATTTTCCCAAAGCAAAGATCCAGAACATCATTACGACTAATTTGTGTTATCCTTCAGTACCATAAGGTATAGTTGTATTAACATGTGCTTTTAGTCAACAGCTGACTGACAAATCAAATATTTAGGATACAATATTTAGGATCCTGTTAGTTTTCACATCAAACTGGAGGGATGATAATAGTATAATACAATAATAATGCTTAATTTCAGGAAAAAATAAAATTTACCAAAAAAATTCCAATTTTATAATAAACACTCAACACATCTTAACAAATGACCAGCTTTAATAACTCGCGAAGTAGTAATTCTCAACAATAAACCGGCTATTGAATCGGAGAGGACGGCGGTTGGGTCCGGATCCGGACCGTGGTCTGGCAATTAGTGACCTCTGTTCTATGTGATTTCCTTTTGAATGTAATTTTTCACAGAGTCTTCCCTGGAACAGTCTGTCTTAGAGCATTTAACTGAACTATTATGTTATGCTTTTTATTAGCCTATTTATTGACTATTGGATACTTCAATCTTTGCATGCACAGACAGAATTTCTCAGTGGGCCAATCGTTGTTTAACAAAAGCACTGGGAGGGTTAAAAATAGTTTTGTTTAGTGAAGAACTGAAGTGTTACCTATGAGGTGTAACCCGCTGACGGTAACTGGTCCTGTCCCAGCCTTCAGCCGGATGGTCACTGGGGCTTTCAGCTCAAACTCTCCCAAACTCACCTAAGAAAAGGAGGTGAATGTTGAGATACATCTCTATCACGTGTGGTACATTCATCTACATGTAGAAGAAAAAAAAAATCACTACACTGTACCATGGGCAGACAGCTGATGTGAAGGTTAGCGATAGGCACTGAAATAGTCTTTCCTTGATGGTTCATGGCCGTTACTTCCACAACATTACTCTCCTCCTTGGCACCCTCTCCCAGACAAACCTGCAAGAATCACAATAATGTATTCACGTTACATGTTTCTACACTGTTTGCAGCCAGAGCAATGGCGGATTCGAGTTGTAACTATATGAAAAATGTGAAAATAAAAGCATGCTTTAACAGCACTGCATACAAGATGAAGATACAGACTTTGCTGTAAGCCCTGCGTTAAAGTGATGGGGATAAGAATTTTCTGTCCCACGAATTTGATAACTCAAACTCTGTTGCAACTGTACATACTGTTCTGAGTTCAAGGAAGTGCTCCAGATCCTCCTCTTCATCTCCTTGGAAAGTGTAGAAAGGTACTTTGGAGGACAGCTCGCAGCCTGGAAGACAAAACCCACGGTCATTTTACTTACAGCGTTTGGATTTCATGTAGAGTTACTGCACTGGCTCACTGGAACAAACATGCAGGAAATATCAAAGCAGGTTCTGCACTCGGAGCATCACAGGAGAGACCCACGTGTGCGCCAAAAGAGGCGAAATGATAAAACACTGTAAACGGTGACTCACTGAACAGAAAGCTCTCCAACTTTGATTGACCCGCTGGCCCCAGATCAGAAGACTCGTCGTCATGGAAAGACATTTTGCCGAAGCACTAAATTTGGGTTTGCTGTTAACACTTTATCGCTAAGTGAACCCTCAGCGAAATATTACAAGCGAGTCGCGAACTATGAGCATGCTTGACGCGTCATCACTGTGCGCCTGCCGCTCGGTGAAAATCTTTTTTTCCTCCTCCAGATGCTCCAGATCAATCATGGATGTATTCGAGCAACTCTCCTATAAAACAAAGTAACTTAGAAAACTCCAATGAAGTCATTAAAGCTAAATAAATAGTAAATTAATGTAAATTAAGTTTTTCTAATTATATGTGCCTGGCGAGGGAAGCAGAAGTTTAAAACTGAAATTCAATAACAATTGTATCTTTGCATTCATAAATATGCCAAGGACCTTATACAACAAGAAAAGAAAAGTTTGGTTTAAGAAGCCGGTGATTATTCCAGATGACCTGAGGACATTTATGTTTAAATACGATTTTCCATAAGTCAAGAGGCTTGTGTCAGGAACAATGGAAGGACAGTTTGCACCACCACAAAATTTTGTGGCTTGTAAACGTTTATGACCACAAAACTCAGGGACAATAAATCAAGGATCACTCTTCTGCCAACAGTGCAGAACCAGGTGTATTTAGCGATGGAGACCAGCTTCTTTCAGGGCAGAAAGATTCAACATTGGACACAAACATTCACCCCTTCAGTCCAGACAGTGCAACATAAAGGACACAAAGCACAGTTACTTATTATAGTTTATTAGTTTTTAATATTATGTATTTTACATACAAGTTTTACATGGTAAACTTTTCACTTTTTATGACCCCCCCCCAATCGACAAACTGCAAAATGAACCATCTAAAACAAGCGTGAATTTTCTGCTGTCATTTCACGAGAGATCTGTTGGTGGGTTTCACACCTTGCGGAAAACAGGACAGGGCGTTGTTACAAGGCCAGCATTTTCTTTCCCTTAAAGGACAACAGAATGCACGCCACAGTTTCTATAGAGATATACAAAATAATAACACCTTGATTGACAGCGTTAGCGCTGTCTACCAACTACAGTATTGTGCTCATAGAGGTGAGTGGCATGCTTCTTGCTCTATGTAGCACAAGATGAGGTTATTCTAATGACCGCCACACCATTTTCAGTACACCTCATGCACATTATGAATGTACACAGTATCAAAACATCACATTGGCAGCAGCTACAGGAGAGCAACTGATGATCCGCATGAAACCAGCAGAACACTCCTATCTATAGTCCAATTGTTTTTATTTTAAATTAACTACATACATTTACAAAAACAAATGGGAAACGCATCAGAATATAAAACATTCAACATGGACAGATAGGAAAAGGCCTCAGAATTTCTGCTCCAAGCCCTGCCACACCTAAACAGTTCAACAATGTGGGAGTCAGTGTCACTTTGATGACTGGATTTAACAACCTCTGCGATACAAAGTGTTCTCAGCAGGGTTCAACCGAGATGATATTCATTTGAGAGAATGCTGAAACAATGGGTGGTGG
>JAPMOB010181438.1:0-12629 GCA_029875015.1 Lepomis gibbosus
ACAGATTAATAACTCACCGCTCTGAAACTCTTGGTCCAGTCCATGTTGCCAAGCTGGTCGGCAACATGTACAGCTGAACCGAAGCCGTGTTTACGGGCTTCTCTCTCACCCGCCCTACTCTGCTTCTAATAGGCTAGAAGTCCTTAACCAGGAACTGCGCATGTGCAACTCCCAATAAAGATCTTGTAGAGGTAAGATGTATCACTCCATAGCTAAAGCATTCAACACAGAGTGAAAAGAGGAGCTGCAGCAATGTGCAGCATGACAAAACTATGTTAAACCTGTTCTGGTTCAACCCCTAAATAAGATTTTGAACCTGAAAATGGGCATGATACCACCTCTTTAAGTTTCCACATAACGCTGTAATCAGGTCAGACTTTTTTGTGTTTTGTGCTAGTTAGCAGATGCTAGCATGCTAAGCTAAGGGGCCATCCACACTAATACAGAGACCTTTTGTTACCTTTATACCTCCTGTCCAGACTAAAACATTGAATACGAAGACCTAAAACGGAGAAGTTTGGAAACGCTGCCGACCCCGTTTTTTGTTTTAAATCTTCAGTGCAGTATTTTAGTGCCGCCAGGTGAAAATGGAGGACTTTAAAAACTATGACATAGTCACTCACATTTGGCTTTCAGATTAGGTCTTATAAGTCATCCAAAGCAAAAACACAAAGCTGCTGACAGAGTTTTCGTTTTGGTATTTAAAAAATAAAATTGCACGTCGCAGTTTACTTTGAGACGACTTCCAGTCTGTTTTCCGCTGCCACAGTCCTTTAAACGCCCATGTTACTTTCAGTAACAGTTCCAGCTCGTTTTAGTGTGGAATAGGGCCTAGGACAGTGATCTAAACATTTTACTTGTTAAATCAGCGTGTTAGCATTTAGTTCTAAGTACAGCTGTTCCGACAAGTCAAAAACACACCATACTGCCTTTAATGAGGTAAGGCCAAAAATCTACATTATATTTAGCTACAACACATTTAAAACAGATTGTTTGTGTGTGTTTTTTTTGGCATGAATGAGCCTCCATAGTTGTCGGTTATGAGCCCTTCATCTCTTTTCCCATCCCTCAGCCTCCCTGCGCTGTCCGTTATATTGAATCTGTGCTGAGGAAACACTGTACGTGCTCATAACTGAATTGACCAAATCTACAGTTGTTTTCTCCCGCCATCCCGGCTGCCGGGGAATAGGAACAAAAAAAAAAAACTACAGTGAGGTTTAATGACAGACATGGTATGAGCCTGTGCCTCTGTGAGAGCACTGCTGCCACCTGTTTTCTGTCACACGGAGGTTCATTTCATTTAATCAACTGAGACAAATAGAGCTGCAGGGCTCCGCCGAGAGTCAAATTGATCATGTAAGCAGCAGAAAATCTGCAGCAACTTAGTTTCAAAGGGCATGAATCATGAGAAGGAGGGCTGCTCCTTCTCCTCATCTTTCTCTGTGCTCACCTACAGGGAGGTTGTGATTGTGCCGCAGATGGATGCTGGCAGAGGTCAAAAACACAGAACAGGCTCAATTAAGACAGATGAGATGGACTAAGTGCTCTCTCCAGATATTTCTTTTAATAGGCTTCTCACAGCCTTAAATCCTCTCAGCCTCTCTGTAGTTCCTGCAGCTCACTTTGCCCTTGGTTTTACTCCTGTCTTGACTTTATTCCTTAAAGGGCCATTCTGATATTTTAATGTGACCAAATTAAGTTATTAACGCAGCATGTTAATAACAGGACACACAGCTGAGATAGAGCTTATTAAACCATTCACCATATCATGCTATGGGTGGCTTTCTTTATAAATAACACTAAATATGCATGAAACCGTATTTAAAGTATAACTTCAACAAAGTTAGAATTTAAAAATCATGCAAATGGTTTTGGTTTTATATGCTGAGGTTTGGAGATATCAGGCTCTAGTTTCTCCACCCCAGTTCCATGGCCCAGTTTTCACTCAGACTATTTGTCGTTTTAAAGTATTTTCAGTGAAAACTACTGAGCGAGGTTTCTGTAGATCATCTGAGACATTAGTTTCACACTAAGTTAGATGATAAAAATATATATATTTTTAAAGTAAAATTATCCTTGACATAGATTGGGAGATGGATGAACGAACATTATTCAACAAATAATATGCTGTCGGGTGCACCTGGATGTTCCCCTGCCATGAGTTGCCATGCCAATGATAGGTGTACAGTATATTTTAGCATATTTTTATAACAACCCCACGTTCATTTAGATCAAAACCTTATAATTCTTACGTAAAACAAGTGTTTCCTCAATGTGGACATGACTCGTGCGACAGGCCTCAACCAGTATTTTGTTTGTTTGTAACCAACAAAATACTGGTCGATTGATGAATATAAGTTCACTTTATGCACTAATGATATTAAGCACTAATCTGTTCGTGCCACTGGTTCTTGACTTGGCAAATTAATCAAATTAAACCTTTCAATGTTTTTAGGAGCACAAACAAAACTCCATCCAGCTCTGTTGTATCAGGGTGGCAGCAGAGGATAGATATCTCAACATGGACAGATGAAACTATTTTCACGGCCTGACACCAGCACGGGTATGTGAGAAAATAATCCTCTTTTGAAATGTGTCCTCCCCTTTTCTTAATCTCAGTATAATATATCTTCTGGCTGTTTCTCTCCTGCAGCTATCCTTCACACATACTGCAACGTTTACTGCAGCCTCGGCTCCTCCTCTTTCACTCTCCCCTCTGCTAATTAAATAGCTGCTTTCCCTGCATCCTGGCAGTTATTCAATACGACTAGGTGAGTCATTTACCTTCTCCTCCCTCACTAACTCGCCTTTAGCCATCACAGGCTCAAACTCATTTGTAAAATGGGCGAAAATTCTCAAATTACTTTCTTCTACTTTTCCTTCCTCTAGTTCCTTACCCTGTATCTGTTCGGCAGAGGTGCGTCAGTCGGGTCTTCCTGGCTCCTGTGGGCTCCAGCAAGTAGAGGCAGGAGTGGACCTGAGCCCTAACCCCCTCTAACAGCACCTCAGGCTGCTCTGTGGATACAGAGGACAGGTACAGAGGGCCGGAGGACGGGTCTGCCTGCCAGGTCCTGAAAAGGAGGGAGAAGAGATTTTAAAGGAAGTCGTGCACATAAATGTGACTGCTGTCAATAATCTGATTACAACCGGACTTTAGTTTAGCTGTTGACTGGATGCAGTTTAAACCCTAACCCTTCTGTATTGTGTCAAATGAAAATGGCAATAAAATAGGTTAAATAAATTGCAAGCATTTGATTGGACAGTTTCTAATTTTGTCTGTCTTTCTACATTTTGGTCGCCGAGACAGAGAATGACAACAACAACGATGAGACCCGGGAAGAACTTAAGAGTTAAATAATACATTCCTTCGACCAGCAGGATGCCTCCACAGCTGTTTCAAAGGATAACTAAAGATACGGTGACATACTGTCAACAAATACCATGAAAAGACCTAAATGTGTATTCAGAGCCTGATAGATCTTATTCCTTTGTGTCATAGAGCTTCATCGTTGCCCAAAAACACATCAGTGAGTCACACGGTTGCCAACCTACAACCAACAAATGCACCATTTCCTCCTGTTTGAATAACGTTTGCTAAAAACTACAGTAACCGGCTGTTTTAGGATACTACTGAGCCTTTAAAGCAGAGCCACAGAGAGGAAGTGAGAAAGTGATGAGACGCGTGGAATCTTTTCTTGGGGTTTCTCGGGCAAGAAAAAGAAAATGTCTTTGTGATTTTCTTGTTTGAATGCAGAAATGTTTTAATGTCTCACTCAGGGGTAACTCAGAGTTCATGTACGCTGTCATGCAGAGGAAATAGGACAGAGGTACACAGTGTGATGTGATCCAGCTGCAAACACAGATACTGTCATGTCTCATCTGACTTCAGGGTTGGATTAAAATTTCATCAACCCCATTCATACCACATGCACACAAAAAAACAGACTACTGTCTCCAACTTTAAATCAAAGTGACGCTTTTTCAGAGTATTTTTGGCTTTGACTCCTCCGTCCTCCCAGCTCTGTAGAGCTCGGCAGGTTAAGACCCAGAGGCCCGTGAAGCCTGCGGCTCGCCTTGCCTCATTACCTGAGCAGCAGGTACTCCTGTGGTGGCCGGGAGCCCAGGCCGTCGCCCTGGAGGAGGTAGCGGTAAACTTCTGCGTCCTTGGACAAAGTCTGTATGACGGTGGCCTGGCGCAGACGTCCCTCCCACAGCTCCTGCTCCCTCAGCAGCCGGTGGAGCAGCTCCCTCTGCGTGGCATCCACCTCCACGGAGCCACGCCACATCCACAGTGGGCAGCCGTCGTCCATCTGTAGACGAGTAGAGAATCAGACTTAAAACTCAATGGAGCCACCAGTACGCTCCTCAATGCACACTAACGCTTAATCTTCATTAGACGCTTTGTGCCTTCACTTCTTCTTTGCCTACTTTATTTATTACTTCTGATTTGAAGTCCATCTTAATGTGATACTGGCATGCCATGTGTACACTGTAGGGCTGAATACGTGATATCCAAAACTCAGACTGTGCCAGGTGCTGCACTGTCGGACTCTTTGCATGCTCTGGTGCCCGCCCAGTCAGTTAACACAAAATGGAAAAAAACTACCGACCCTTGCAGTGCAGATAATCATGGCACCAAACAATCAGGGACACTGTGTGGAAGCTTTTTTTTTTCTTAGCTGCGGTTGAGGGATACGTTTGGTAGTAGCATGAAGGTTCGTTGGTTGGTCGATCTACTGTCCACAAACCTGCACTCAGCCAAATCGTCCTAACTCAGACTGCTGAAGCCTCAAATTAGCTCCTAACGGTTCAACATAGAAATGTGGATTAGGAAAGGATCGCTTCACGGCCAGCAAGTCTTCCATGTACATTTGGCATGTGGGTTTTGTATTAAGATGGACTTGACAGGGCCAGTCCCACAACGAAGGGGTTGAGACATGACTGTGGACTGCATAACCCTCTTATTTCTCATTTCCTCTCTGTTGAGGCGATCTAGTAAAGGCATAAAATGCCCGAAGAAATTTTGGTTTAAATTGGTATTTAGTATGGAAGGGAAACGTCTTCTCTGTAGGCCAAACTCCCACTTTCCTCCCTCCATTTACCTTCCTGAAGGCCAGCTCCACGTGCTCTGGAGCCGGGTGGCTCTCCCAGCCTCGGCTCTTCTCTCTGGCCTCCTTCAGGAGGTCCTGGGTGCTCAGCTGCAGCTTCCTCCTTCTGTCCTCCTGCTCCTCCTCACCTCTACTCTGACTGGGGGACACCAGACCGCCTCCCTCCCCGGAGAGGAAGTCCTCAGTGGTGCCTGCAGCATTTAAACACTGACCCGGCCAGAACTCTGGAAGCTACAGAAAGGATTTTGTTAAATGTTTTCTACAGTACAAAAACACATTGTGCAGCAGGTTGTGGGTTTGTGTACCTGGAAGAGCCTCTGGGCCTCGGTGATCATGTTGGCCAGGCCCTGGGTGGCAGCCAGGTTCTCACTCAGGTCCCGCTGGTCTGGGCGGCCCAGGCTGTACTTCCTGTGACTCGACCTGCAGCAGCAACACAGGAACCAAGTCAAGGTCACTTCTATTGTCCTGAATTAAAGGCAACAAACTGAAATCCAATGGTGGAAGAACAACTTAAATAAAAGTATAAAAAATACTCCATTGGTTAATTATTATTACTAAATGTAACTACTTATATATATTGTCGAGTTTAACTCTCTCACATTTAAATGCACATTGTAATAAAGCTTTAAAGTCCCAGCTGGGATTTTTTTGCAATTCGAATACTTTGAGTTCTTTAATCTTTAAAGTACGTTTTCCTGATTACAGCATACTTACATACTTTTACTTAAGTAACATTTTCAATGCAAAACATTTAGTTGTAACAGTAGTTTACAGTGTGGTGTGGACGTACGGATTAATAAACACTTCAGTGTCTTACTCAAGGAGACTTTGACATCAGCCTTGCAATAAATGGCTGACCTGCTCTAACAACGTGGACACAAAGATTTGGGCACAACAGAAGGAGAAATCCCATCATGCCTTAAAACACCACCAGTACTCTATGACACAAAGTAATGAACCAGCGTGAGAATGTCAGACAGGGAGGATAGACGTCTGATACAAACCTCTATGTTTTTATTTACAGTGTGTGTTTTATTTATTTATTTATTTATTTTTATAGTTTTGGGAACATTGACAGGAAATAGAAAGAGGGTGTGAAACGTTAGACGCGTCACGGCAGCGATGGCAGCTTCACGGTGCAGGTAGTGTGTGTCTCTGCCAGTCAGCCGAAGCAGTGTGTACAGGCAGCAGACAGGAATCAGCAGCCCTGCTCACAATTACTGTAACTGACAGATTGGGGTTATTTTGGAAAGTTTTTATGTTGCATCGCTGGGGTTTACTGGAAACTGACAGATACTCACAGGAAGTTGTTTTCCTTGATTTTATTTGATATGAAGTTTTATCTTTTAAGTTGTTTTAGTTTCTGATGAATACGAAAAAGTTAGAAGAGCGTTTTGTCATATCAAACAGCACACACTCTTTTCAGAGCAACAAAACGGGGAAGTTAGACACCAACATTTGAAACAAATCGAGCCGGTTGGACGGGTAGTTAGACCATTAAAAAGTATATATCTCAGTAGGAGTGGTGAGTTCTGTCAAAGCAGAAACATGAGCAAAAAGACGCCGAGATGAGATTTCATACATCGGTGGGAGAACAGCTGCGAGCAGCAGTCAATTTTCCAAGTTATTGTTCCCACCACAAAGTGTGACGTGATTTCTGACAGGCGGGGACTTTGGCTCCCAGTCGCAGGGAGGCACAAAGTGCTGATTGTGTCGTTATGTCATTTCCATCTACTGTCCCGTCAGTCTGAGGAGAGGAAAAGAACCAAAGTGGAAAAGGGAAGAGGTGGAGATGAAAGGAAGGGAGGAAAGTACAGGGAGAAGAGGAGTTAGTGAGCGGAGAGTGATTACAAGAATGAAAAGAGGAAACGAGGAGGAGGTGATACGAGGAAGGGATGAGTGGGATATCAGGGGAGGAAGACGAGCACAGCCGAAGAAAAATGTGGCTGAGAGAGACGATGTGAGGGTGAATTATGGCAGAATGAACAGCTAAAGAGGAGAAAAGGAAACAAGATGGATAACAAAATGTTTACGGAGAGAGGAGGGGAGTCTCGTGGTGAAGTAATAAGCAGGGGGAAAGGTTGAACCAACAATGAACGCATCGCACTAACAAGTTCTGTGTGTATCACAGCCTGATGCATCGTCTTCCTCTGTGCCATAAAAGCTCCATTGTTGTCCATAAACTATTGAAAACACATCATGGTACACTGGCTGACATGTTCCCTCATCATCATGAAGACACACACTGTAGTTTATTTCACATGCACCGGCCTGATGCCCCAAATGCTCCCTAGAGCGCCACATCTGGATTAATCCGCCGCAGAAAATAGTCCCCAACAAATGCACTATTTCCTCCTGTTTGTTTGATAAAAACTACAGCGAGCAGCCGTTTTAGGAACTGACTTTAAAACAATGAATCTATATATTTACATCTTCAGTAGGAACCATTGTGCTTGGAGCTGAGAGCCACAGGCAGGACGTCAGAAAGCACTGAGATACTGGACAAGCACACAGTTGACTTTGGTTTTTCTTTGGATTTCTTATCATTTGAAGTTCATTAATGTTCCTTTTACTTGAGCGAGCTTGGTGTGTGAGCAAAAACACAGGTTTGCATTCATGTATTAATACAGTGAACACACCAGTGCAGTACAATCTGTGAGCTCAGATAAATGCTCTGCAGACACTGATTGGACAACCATCATCATTTTCAACAGTCTCAGTAATTTCTAACTTCCTGCTCAGCAGGAATCTCAGCTAAAAAGCAGACAGAAAATATCTTTCAAATCGCTGAGTGAAGTTCAGGGCAGGTGGAAATTGGTGGAGGTTATGTAATGTGTTTTCTGTGTAAAGTGTGCTGACAACTTTTCATTACAGAGAGAAAGAGAGTGTGTCAAAGAGAGAGAGAGAGGGTTTAACAGCTGGATCTGATCCAAAGGTGATGTGGTCTGTGAGAAATTTGAAAACCTGACGTCTAACGAAGCACAAAAAGAGGAAGAACTGTATTTTTCTATGCCACCAAAATGTCAACCTAACAGCTAACCAGAGGCGAAGTCGGGATCTGAAGGTAAATCTGAGGCTAGTAAAGAATTAGGCACTATATACTGCAGTGTCAAAGATTTTTTTAGCTTTCTTTGCAGAGACCTCCAACAGAATTCAATCATATCCTGTGTAATCATCTTAATGATTGTTTTCCTGTCCTGTTGGCCTCTAAGTGAAATATTCTGATAACTGAATGCAGAACTGCACCAGAACTAGTAAAACTACAAAAAGTAGACCCAGGATGTGTTTCAGTGCACTATAAAAAAAACAACTTGTAGAGACTTGAGACTTACTTATGCTCATTTACTCTTAAGCTTCACTCTTAAACTGTTCTTAGTGATGTGTTCGAGGACACCCAGCTAACAGCTACGTTCTCAGAAAATAAACTCCAGATGAAACATCAGATAAACAATTTGCTAAATCAAATTAAAGCAAAACACACAGAGTGGGACGCTTAACAGCCCAGGTGTTATGTAACAGCTGTTAAGACTTATAACTGTGACTATGTGGGTCAGACACACGCCAAAATAAAATGTCCAGAATTTGAAAAAGACATAACCAAGATGGTTAGCAAAATAAAACAAACAACTTTAACAGTGCAACTGAAAAGAGAACCGACGCAGGTTCTATTTAAAGGCAGTGACCGTGGTCTAAGCTCACCTTGGAGCATTGGCGTCTCTTTTTAGGGTGTTGAGGTGGAAAAGCGACGGCGCCAGACATACAGCAATGTTGGTTGGGGTCATTTGGTTCTCGTCCACGCAGGCCACCACGTCCCGCAGGAAGAACAGCAGGGCTCTCAGCGCCTCCCTGTTCTCGACAGGAAGCAGCAAGATGGCTGCCTGAGCTGCAACCAGCTGCTGATCCTTTGGAAAATCTGCAAGCAAAACGATGTCCAGTTAATATTTTAATTTTAGCAGTGTAGTATACATGACAAAACACTAATCACAACGACTGGTTTATCTCCCTTTTTTATTGTTGGATGTGTTTTAATCTAACTTATTTTACAAAGTGAGCAATCAAATCCACAGGATGGCGTGTTAGGCCCATTTTAGATTCAAATAAAAACAGGCCGGTGGGAGGGGGTTAATATTGTGAGAAAAGGAGTTTATTTGTCGTAAATGTGTTTGTTTTATCTTGTAAATTTACCACTTTCATCTCAGAGAATATCCGATTTTTTTTTCATGTAATTTATCAGTTTATTCTTCCAAATTTGTGCTTCAACTCATAAATTTACCATTTTAAAATTTAAAAAATTATCAAAAAATAATTTCTTGCAAATTTGTTAGTTTTATTTGATAAATGTACCACTTAAATCTCAAAGAACATCCACGTTTTTTTTTGAACATCTGTGATTTTTCTTGCAAATTTGTGCATTTAATCCCTTAAATTTAATCCCCAGAAAATATTCAAGTTTTTTTCTCAAACATCTGTGTTTTTTTCCAAAAATTTGTGAGTTTTATCTCATGATGTTACCATTTTAATCTCAGAGAATATCCAATTTTTTTCATGTAATTTGTCAGTTTATTCTTCCAAATTTGTGTTTCAACTCTCATAAATTTACCATTTTAAATTTTAAAGATTATCCAAAAATAATTTCTTGCAAATTTGTGAGTTTTATCTAATAAATGTACCACTTTAATCTCAGAGAATATCCACATTTTTTTTTGAACATCTGTGATTTTTTTTTGCAAATTTGTGCATTTAATCCCTTAAATTTAATCCCAGAGAATATTGAAGTTTTCTTTCTCAAACGTGTTTTTTGCCGCAAATTTGTGAGTTTTATCTCATAAATTTATGACTTCAATCTCCAAATTTTGGGAATTTATTTTTTAAAAAAATACAGTGGCCCTAATACGCCCTCATAAATCCACACTAGTAAAAATGTAACCTTCTCAATGCTAGACACATGATAACAGTAACTGCTCACATTGGTAAATGTGGAGAAAGGACTCGCAGAGTTTGCTGGTAAAGATGGGTTCAGGCAGGTCTCTGAAGTACTGTTTCACCATGTCAGCGACGTCGAAAGCAGACTGACCATCGTAGGAAACGCCGTCTGGATCAGACTCCACCAGATCACGGAGGTACTGGATTCGAGACTTTACCCCTGACTTCCGGAAAAGACCCACCTAAGAGAGAACACAATGCAAATGAAATAAGATAATAAAATAAAAACCAAAACAATCCTTGATATTTTCTATTGTTTTTCTTTCCTTTTCTTTCATTTACTCTGCACTCAAAAAAAGTGAGTATTATTATTATTATCATTATAATAAAAATAGTCACTGTAATCTCTAAACTGCTGGTTGTTACCACTAAAATTATTTCATTAGAAATGTGTCTAACGTCATGCCCAACAGGGCCTCCTAGTGTTTCTAAAAGTGCTGTAAGCCTTTTGCTCCAGTACCTGGTCCAAACACTCGGTCTTCAGGTAGACCAGGGCTCTGAGGATGCTGGGAGGAAGCGGCTCTCCCGTCTGCTGGACGCTCAGAAGCAAAGGAACCCCAAAGACCCGCCGGCCTTTCACCTCCACCGTCTTGGTCTTCCTCGGCTGTTTAGGAACAGTCCTGCAGATGACAGATACATCCATTAGATCCTGCACTTCTACGATTTTTAAGAAGCACTCAAACTTGGACTGACGGAACAGTTATGTAAATTGATGTATGCACAAAAATTGTTTTGCAAATGTGCTGGGAATTTTTTAAATCTCAACCAGTCAAGTGTTAAAAAAAATGCTTAACGTGGTTGCTGTTGGATGTGTTTCCTTTTGAAGGTGGAGCCAAATAAACAGTTTTTGATTATATAAGTCCCCAGTGATTGCGAAAATGTGTGTGCCATTCAAATCAGCTCTGCAGGAAAAGCATACAGCCACGGAGAAACCAATAATCAAAGAGAGCAGAGCTGAAATTAGTTCATTTTTCTGAATGGCTGTCAGCAACTTTTTAACCATTAATACCAGTGACATCTTTTCTTTTCTGTTGGACAGTTATGTTGTTCCAGATGTAGGGGGACCCAAAAACTCAACTGCTGACTTTTTTTTAAAAGCTACAATGCTTTTTAGCTTCCAACTGTAGGGCTGAGTGCACTCATCGTCATGTTTAAAAAAAAAAAGAGATCCACAGCACTCCAACAATCAGTAATGAAACATCCTCCCCACCTGGCTCATCGTCCTCAAAGTTCTATATGAGAAAACGTCAGCCCCGTAGCTTTCACCAAGTCACAGAGAAGAGAAAATGGTCATCAAACATGCACTATAAATGCTTTTCAGCTCTCTCTCACTCTAGCTTTTTTTCTTCCATCTCTAACAGCGGCTTTCAAACAAAGTGGCTATTTTAAGGGAAAGCGTATCAGCCATCCACAATCAGCAATCAAGTGCTGTAGTTTTAATCATCTAACACTTTTGAACTAATTGTTGAAGCCTGAGGAGCTTTTTTTCTTTTCTTTTTTTGCAGGAGCATTTGGCCTAATGGTGCTGTAGTGACGTAGCAGTTTTTACTTGATGTGTACTCATGTCTGACTTTTACAAATAAGTTACGCTTGACCTGTTTTAGTTTTTGTCTAGTCTTGATTTAATTATATTAGATTCAAACCCCTTTGACCCTCTAGAGGTTAAGCGGATCCGACAATGTACTGATACAAGCAAAATTAAAATGAGAAAATTGATACCGCTCTCGTGTCTGTCTGGTAAATATAAGGCTAGCTTAGCACAAGGACATCTTACACAATGGAAATATGGGGGAAAAGGCTGCCTGGCTTTGTTTGCACACGACAAAATCTGCCTGCAGGCTCGTCTATTTCTTGGCTCAGTGCAGCTGCCAGGCAAATGTCCTGCACATAAACACCCATAAAATGCAAATTTTGTTTTTACACCTGGGCTTTTGTATGGATTAAACAACCAAGATATAATGTGTGAATTAGTGCCAGATCCAGGAAAGATTTTTTTCCAGTTTCCAGTCTTTGTGCTGAGGTAGCTGTAACCTTGTATTTAACGGGCGCTGACGACAGTGGTATCAATCTCCTCATCTAACTCTCTGCCAGAGTTTTCTTATGGAGACATCGGTCTTAAATTGACCTTTTATTTAAGTGAAAACGTGTAACCAAGGAGATAACATTGGCTCAGGCGGCTCTTATTTCACCACGATCAATGCCTTTCCCAAACCAGCCTAAAAATTACCATATCTGTACAAAAAGTAAATCTACTTGCCTTAACTTCCCAAATTCTGTATGATGAAATAAAAGAGGACAATTTGAATAAATTGCCTTACTGTCACTTAATCCAGTTTGAGGTGAAGGAACATTATCTTCACAAAAAAGAACAAGTAATTTACATTTGAGTTTGAGCTCATTTAAAACGTTAACTTGAAGTTCTGATTTCTGTTCACTTACCCTTCCTTTCATGTGATGTGTACTATAAACTGGAGCAGTTTGAAATGCTAAAACACAGCACACCTAAACTACGGGAAGCTTTTAAACCTGCTTCCACAG
>JAPMOB010181505.1:0-18217 GCA_029875015.1 Lepomis gibbosus
GAGAGGTGGAGTAGACACCCTGGACAGGACTCCAGTCTGTCACAGGGGCTGACACATACAGACAGAAAAATATTCATACACAATCTCTACACCCCTGCTTCACCAAAATTATCTCGAAAAAGAAAAAGAAATGCATAAATGCAGCCGAATTACTTGAATAGATGTAAATTCATATTGAGGTGAGTAAATCTTGCAGGGCTTAAAGGATAATATATAATTAAAAAATGCTGTGCTGTTGTGAATTAGCAGGAATGTTCTGTGTTTGTGATGTGTAAAGTCTAAATGACTGAATGGACAAATATCCATGAAAACCGCAATAAGAACATTTATTTAGTTAAATCCATCTTTTGAATAAAACAAGTTCTGTATTAGCAGGAAGCAGCACAGTGGATTATCTTTTGGTCAGGGAGAGACGCGAGGGAGGAAAGGTACAAAATATATAGGAAAGAAAGAGGGGAAATAAGAGGAATAGCGACTGGGAAGAGAAGTAAGAGCAAAGAGTAACAAGTGGAAATTGAGACCGAGTGAGAAGATAAAAGCAAAAAAGTGAGACGTGAGAGACTTAAAGTTAAAGGAGAGGAGAGAGACAAGAAACATAAGAGAGAAACTGAGCAAGACAGATGATGAAGATCTACAGAGAAAATAGGCAGGGAGAGCGACGAGGATGATGGAAAGTAAGATATAAAAGTAGGATGAAAAACAGCTAAGTAGAAAGACATGAAGATAGAGAGACAGACCCTGGGGAGAGAGAAAGAGCCAGGTAGAGAGGTATGATTGATTTGAGTTTCATGTCGGTCTCTTGGGTTAAGTCCTCTCACACGTGTTGTCTGTGTTCTCAGCTCTATAAGAAAATCCATAACATGTCAGACTGACCGACATCAAGGGCAACTGCTGTCATCTCAACCTCCACTGTCAATACACAAGCACACAGAATATATAAGTTCCCATACACGCATGAAAATTTAAAGGCACATTATGAGCACATTATACTTGCACGCACACGCACACACATATTGTTATGTAAGCATATTCACAAATATACAAGGATACACAAACACACACTCAAACAATACTTTTAAAGACGTGACAGACATGAGACATTTATTGTACAATATTGTGCAAGGGAGACCTGCTGATTTAACATTTATTGTATACTGGCTTCTACCGGTCATAAAATGTAACTATAATTTAATGTTATTTGTTTTTTAATATAGTTATGGTGAAACCAAAATCATCAGTTTGCCTGTCTTATGCTACTAGTGTGGCTGTTTCCTCTGTCTTTTTATTGTTTACACAGAAACTGGTGACTGGAAACATAAAAATAAGTCTTTATTAAGGGAAATAATTAGACCCAAATTTATGACCACTGCTCATTAAAAAGACTTCAATAACGTAAAATAGGAAATAATAACTTAGTGATTAGTTGCTAAAATAAAAGTCTTTGGTGACTAGTGATATTTGGGAATAAATGTAAAAACAGCACGCCATAGAGGGAATGTCTCGGTATCACATGTTTACATGTTGCTTTGCATCACTTGAAAACTACAATATGGACACTTAACATAATGCACAGACACTAGACAAACAAAAAAACACAGACAGCTCACCCATGTTCTTTTTGGGCAAGTAGTTTATAACACAGTGACAATTCTTAAAAAATAGCTAAGAACATATCTACTGTACATTTTAAAGCTCATCCAGGTTAATCACTACTGCCCTTTACACGTACACCACACGCCAAACCAGCACGGATACCCACACATACACATTGGATATTTGCCTGTAATTCACCCCACACAATAAAACACTGAAGCAGGAAATGTGCATGTGTGTGCGCTTAGCTAGCTGAATCACCACATAGCCTAATGCAATTATGAGTAACTGCAGGGCTACGTCTGAGCAGTGTATCAGCGGAAAGAAAAAGAAAGAAAAAGTGAAACAAGGGAGGAAAGTGAGAAATAAGAAGAATGGGTGGTGCAAATGTTTAGTCACAAACGCTGAAAGAAAAAGTCACACATGACACTGTTGTGACTTTCTCTAATATTGTTGCTCAGCTGCAGTTACACACCAATATAAATGTGATATAAAACATCTCAACAGGTCATTTAGTCTCTAGACTCGAGTTTAAAATCTCATTTTCTTAAAGCAAGTTAAAAAGACCTGGCCTCGTTTCTCTTGTTCCACAAACTCAAATGGAGCCAAGTAGAAACAGCTCTGACCCTCAGCTGAGATTTCACTTGTTTTAAGAAACTTATGATTTTAAGAGTAAATATTGTATTAAATTAATTTTTAATATGGACATATTTGCAGTATGCACCCCAACCTGGTTCAAAACTGTATCTAAAATCCTGGAAGACAGATCGCACCCCTGACCGAGGGTTATCAAACCTACACAGTTTTTGGGATTAGGCACAGACATACAACTGGCCTCCTAAATCCTTTACCTCAGCTTAAACATTAATTTTGAGCTGTATATATAAGCTTCTTTCTTTGTTATTAACACCATGCAGGTGCTTTTCCATGCTCCAACCATTAACAACAAAATACATATAATACTGCCAGTCATTTTCAAAACTTACATACATTTTAAGATTGATTCAATTTCAATATCCGATTCTATTCCAAGGCTTTTAACATGATATCTACTTCATTAAATAAACAGGAGATACCTGACCTTGTACCACATAATATAAAAATACTAAATTAATAATATACTTTAATACGTCTATATTAAAAGGGGAAGCTCACGCACAGCTCACTTGAATATTGAAAAGTCTGTAAGGATCACCGAGACAGCTTGTCCCAAGTTGTGGTGCCAGATCCACTTAAGTTAATTCATTTACTTTTTGTCAAATTAGGTCATCAATCAACTTCTGCTGGTTCATTAAGATTGATGATAGCAGTTTTTCCCCAGTGTCCAGGATTTATTTAGTGTGCTGGTGCTCAATTTCTTTAATGGACTTTTTTGTTATCTCAAAAGCGCCACAATCTACAAAATACTGAACACACATTCCTGAAACTGTCACCAATAATCTTGTCACACAACAGTAAGTTGATCAAGGATCTTATTTGCCAAAATAAGCGGTACATTTTTCTAGACACCAATATAAAGAAGGAAGAGCAGAAGAAAGAGGCCAGAACACAATTCTCTCACCAAGAAGAGGCTCCGTTTGAGGTTCCTTAAAGTGGGAGAAATGCAACGCACAGGCAACAGCGTTAGCTGGGTCACCAATCAGAGACATCCAGCTGTGAGCATAAAGGCCTCATTTCTACTGCAGTAATTTAAATTCTGTCAACACTTGAAGCAAGATGCACATCATAAAAACATTGTCATAAACTGGACTAACATTTATCACCTCATCCCTGAGATTCTTAAATATTAAATATAAATTCAAACATACATACAAGGTATATAGTTGGTAGAAGTTAAATAAAAAGATTAAATTCTGTTGGTAATTTACCAACTTTTTTCCTACAAATCCAGCAAGTTGTTGTTGTCTTTGTGTTGCAATGCCATTGTGCTGATGTAGTTACCCACCCAAAATGCAAAGCAAACTCAAAATGACAACTCTGAGATTAAGGACTATGGCATTGAACAGCATCACAAGTGTGTCAGCTATACCCTGCAGATGCCTGAGAGTGGTCTCTAATGTGTTAGGGTCCTTAAATATGAATTTAGGGTGGAAGATCAAATACACAGAAATACAATTACTGTGACAGAAAAGAGAGGAAACAGAGAAATACAAACAAAAGTACATAATACAAATATTAATTAGTGTAAAGTGAAAGTAGAATTAGAAAGTTAAAATTTGAAAAATTGTTCATTGTTGCTTGATCTGCATCTCTGTAAATATGTTTGCAAATCATAAAACATTCATAATTCCTTATCTCAAAACAACACTGAACTCAAATGCATCTTTGCTATTTCAAGCTAGTAATATGACATATTGTCCAAAACATCATTAAATAGTCTCTGCAAAGCAATCAGTCTCTGCGGCTATTTCTGTGTTGTTTACAATGAGTCTGTCATCTGTCTGCAGTGTTTTAATTGGACCATAAATTAAAGAATAATTTAGAAGGAATGCTGGTATGGGAATAAGGGCTTATTAACTGTCACCTATTTCTAAAAATCCGATAATTTAGCCAATGAACCATTTGGTAAAGCAGTAAAAGACTCTTTATTATTAGTTTTGCAAAAGTCATATAAAGGCAATTTTGTTTTGTCTGAATTAGTTCCAAATTAAGATAGTTTGGTTGTAAATTAAGAATTGGTCCTTCAGAATTACATCAACACTGAGTTTGATTATCTTTATTATAAGATTTGACAGACTGATTGATTCTTAATCTGTTTGTAATGGGTTTATAATTGCTCCATACATCTAGTTAACAACAATTTGTTATGTTAAGATATAGCCTCTCTGTGCTTTGTTTACACAGCTGGTCTGAAAGACAACCAGATACAACAGCTGTCTCTTTTTATCTAACTCAGTGAATTAAGGGTTTATTTTGACCAAACCAGAGTTGGAGATTATTGGAACAGTGGAAATGGTGAGTGGTTATGGTGAGTTTTATTTTGATTTATTGTGGTTTTCTTTATAGAGTGTGGAAGGCTGCCTCTTTTGGTCTGAGACGCTGGTGCTCTAATGCAACATTTAGCAGCAGGGAACGTCTCATAAAGCTCGTTTAACAAATCTCCAACTGGGGACGATGAGTTGAGGGTTGTGGTGATAGAAGGGTTAATTACCAACTCCTCTAAATCATCCAGTTAGCCGGCGTTGGGCAGGTGAATTGAAGGAGAGCAAAGCTTTTAAATTGCCAATTGGTAAACAATCGATGTTTTTCATTTGTTTTATTTTTCTCCTCGTAGGGTTTGAGGCCCTCACAATTAATTCTTAATTGAATAGTTTTACTCAAAATTGACATTTTAAGAATTAGAAACATAGTAATGTTGATGCACCAAATGGCTTTTTTGTCGTAAATGAACCCTTTACAATAAATCATGAGCAATAACGCAAACTGAAAATATGATTTGTTTACATGGTGAGTGCCAAACTGAGTCTCTACAACACAGGGTGCTCTATACTCTACTAACATTCAGTATTTGTATTACAAAAATTGCTAAAAAGCATTTTCATTTCCCAAATAATAATGAGTTCCCTGTGCAAATGCAGTGCAATTTCAAGTGCAGGTACAGAAAGTATCTGGTGCAAAAATTGTGTTATTCTCTGCAACAGCACTCCTTGCTGCCAAACTTGAGACTCTAAGTTGTGCTTGTACTTCATTAAAAATGAAAAGTGTGATATTTTAAACTGTCAAAATGTGTAGAAACTTCTTGTAGCGCAAAGCTTCCCCACTGGAGTATGTTTTTCTCGTAAGTCTCCTAAATATAGTTAATTACTAAGCAATGAGTGCTGATGTGTGGTCAACGGTGAATTCTAAATATTTTAATTTAATTTGTAGTGGTTTACTTCATATCATACACGCAAATTCCTTCTGTTCTTTGCTTTTTACATTTCTCTTAAGGCATTTAGTTGCTGCTCCTGTTCAATGGGATTTACAGTGACCTAAGCAGGAGGTATGTGGAAAATATTTAGATCACTAACAATAACATGTTATGACTAGTTCTCAAAAGACAGATATGACAGACACACTTGTGTCTCTGGAAGGTTAATGTACAACATGTAAGTGTGAGAGAACAGAAAAGACATCCAGGGAGGTATAAACACTCTGTTTCTGTTTTCCTCAGCCGTGCTGATGTCTGTAAATTAGGCTGTAACCATATGTTGACCAGCTGACCATGCTGACTCACAGCAGGAACAGAACCCTGCTTGAGCCTTTTAATCCTTTCCCAGCCAACACAGCCACACAAACACACACACCTAACTCTAATGACGTGTCAAGGATTAGTAATATTGCCTTCAGGCAAACCATTACACCAGACCCCTTTCTTATTCCTATGGCAGTGACTCTACAATATTCCTCCTTCACAGTGATATGAAGAATGGTGTTAATGTACTAGCTGGGTGTTACCTGTCTAAAAGCCTCGCCGTCTCCTTTGCCAGCCTGCTGAGCAATGAGCATCAGCTTCCTGCTCTTCTCCTTCCTCTTATGTATTTTATAGAGACAGGACAGCAAGCACACCAGCAGCATGAGTGCAATCAGACACAGCAGGGAGAGGATGGCTACAGTCAGGGGAGGCAGCTTATAGGCTGAGGGAAGAAAACAAAAACAACCACAGAGAAAAATATTAAGTCTTCTGTGACTGCAGGAATTCTGTCAGACTGGCTTTGCTTTGTAGCTATTCATCTTTCATCTCAGTGTCTTGTTAAAACTGAATCTTGTTTTAATTTACTTTATCTAAGATTACATTTCTTCTCCTGTGCAGCTTAGGTTATCTAAAGGAAAGGTCATCAGTTAAAGCATGGCAATCTCATTTGTTTCCATTATCTGTGTCACTGCTATCGCATCCCTAAATGTGTTTCGCTTTTATGCCACAGTTTCATTATTTTCACTTATGACTAGACTTTGACACAAAAGGTTCTGTTGCAAAGTTCAAATGGCTCCAAAAAATAGGCAATATCATAAAGCAATATACTGTAAAAAGGTAATTCAGTATTGTTTCTCTTACCGTCTGCCTCTATGTAGACATGAGCCACAGGATACCCAGACAGGTCTGTTACTTTGAAGACACCCGTGTCAGCCACATGGACCTTCTTCATGATGAGCTCTGATCCCTGCACACTCAGCCTGCCCTCTAGCTGAGGGTCCAGAGGTGTCACCAGAACCCCCTGATCCAGGATGACCTGATCCTGATTGTCTGATTTGCGCCTGTAGAGAATGTTAACATTGGAATGGTGCACATAGAGTTTCATCTTCAGGTTTGCTCCATACGAAAGGTGCATGAAGTTCTGGTGCTCTGTGGAGAACCAAAGGCAGAAATGTAATACAGCGTATATGAATAGCCTAGCAATATGCTCATATAAACACATCTCTCAGGTTTGTTAGTGGTAACAGCATAAACAGCTCAACACACACATACAATTGCACCGCCAACCTGTATTTCTACTAATGTGGACGGGCCACGATGCACATTTCACACCTGCAGATACATCGATAGACAGGAGATATACAGATACACTTTTTTGAGGAATGGCAATGTTCAGTCCGTCAGTCCATTCATTTTAGATATAATATTTGGCTCCCTAACCTTTACTAATGTAAACATGTTCTTGATATATTTTTATCTGCATCATATTCTTTAATGCTGCAAATATGCCTGTAGGGAGGTTGAACCTCATTTTAAATACATCATTTAAAGCCTTATGACCTTTTTTGAGATTAAGGCTTGAGGATTTTTTATTAATTAATGCAGTCAAGAATAAGATTATGCAGACGGCGACTCTAGGCCAAGATGAAAATGTGAAACGTGGCACTTTTATGATGAAGGTATGGACAACTAACATTTTGTGAAAAGTATGAAGGCTTACATCAGAGACCGGGCTTATAACATTTCTCAGCAGCTCAAGTGCTGTGAGGACAACCGGCACTCCACACATATAAAACCAGCATGTGCAGAATAACGACACACGCACATAACAATTGACAGATCAGTCAATTAAAGCTGAGAGGATGCAGCAGAGCACAGATGTTTCCTCACCTCTGACATTCAGACAGTTCCTCCTCCTGACTTTGCCGTCACGGTCCAGCACTGTAAAGCTCCCCTCGTCCGTCATCCTCACCGAGTGCAGCATCACCCGTTTGTCCGACACAACGAGTCGCCCCACATATTCTTCTGCTGACACCGCTGTCTGGTTGTACAGCGTCACGAATGGAGACTCTGTTGCATGCTGCATCTCAGTCTGATTAGGCTGAACCTGACTGGGCCTTAAAAAATAAAATAGAAGACAATAGATGTTACCTAGACTAGCACATGAGCAATCAATGTAAATGTACTTCAACAAAATCAGTGATATTGCAGCAGGTGTTTTACCTTGTAATGGAAATTTGATATTTTATATATGTTTACTGTTTTACCTTGTATGCTGCATTATTATAGACCTATGTTTCACTGTGTGGTGTTTGAGAATTTTATTATGTTGCAGCTAGATGAAGGTTTCAATGAGAATGTAGCTCGTTAGAGGGTTTCCTCATCTGACCATCCTTATTGGGCCTTCATCTCAGGGCAGTTGGTTCCTACTCCCTTCCTCCCTAAGACAGCTGCATAACAACATTAGTGTAAAGTCACCCTGTTTCTTCACTGGCTCTTTGACTTACACTCTGTAGACAGGTTGCACTCTCTATGTTTGTCTGACCCTTTGCAAAGAATAAAACCCTTAAATGACGACTGGATTGAATTATTTTTTTCAGAAGACTCACTTAAGGAAAATTTCCATTACAACCTCTAATTGCCACTGATGTGTCATCATTGATTCGGGTGTGGTCAGAGGTTTGTTACAGTTAGCAGCAGCATGTGTCCTAGTCCTAAAGATTTCTTTATTTTTGAGTATAACAAGGACTTTACAGATAAAAACTGTTTCTCACAGTGTCTAGCTGAAGCTAATTTTACAGCTCCCGTCCCTGGTTGGTTTTTAAATTTAGGTCAAAACAACTAAACAATCTGTAATAGACTGATAGAGTGTTGAATCCACATTTATGAATCCTTTTTCCCCTCTTCTGACATACTCTCACCCACCACCGTACCTGAACTCCAGGGTGATGGGTCCTTTGACTTGGTTGAGATGGATGTAGTAAGTTTCTCCGTACTTCACCACTTGCTCCAAAGCACAGTCTGCTCAACAAGACCAGAGCAAATAAAGGTCAAAGCAGGATCTGGGTGACAGAGCTTTGTCATGATGTGGTGAAAGTTACTGTGCACAAATCAACTCTGTTGTTCAGCAGATTATCAAAGGTGAAACAGTTTTTATAGTTGGTTGTGTGATTCCTTAACATTTATGCTAAATCTTTACACCTTAACAGAATCTTCTATTTTTATTCATCTAATCTCTAATCAGAATTTAAGTTATACAAATAAAAACAACTTATACAACATATGATTTGCTTGATTATACATGGTCTTTGGTGATTTAATCATCTTTAGGATTCTCGTAGTGCTAAATATTACAATAATGCAGCACGTTTGCTAACGATTAAATTGCTAGCTAAGTGGACTTCTTACTGTTGATAAGGTTCATCTAGTGCATCAAAAAAAGCATTTATGATTAAACAGGTTTGTAATTCCTCTCACAGTTGGGTGTGTGTGGGACCACACAGAATATGTACAGGTTAATTTTCTCCAGAAAAACCAAACTCTTTGTACAGGATGTTTTTACCCGACTGAACCAGTTTTCTAAAGATGTACTACTGTTCGCTCCCTGAAAACACTTCAGTCAGGAGGACCCTTCCTAACGCTCTCCCCACCTCTGGATAACAGCTTACCCCTGACAATGAGGATGAGGTGCTTGGCTAAGTTAGGGGTGGTGGGGTTCCTCATAATATACAACCCCTCGTTCTCCTCCTGCACGTCCTCCAGCACCAGGTGGCCCAGAGAGTTGATATGTCCCTGTGGAGTCATCACCCGGCCTGCTTGCAGTAGAACTACCTCAGCAGAGCGATTGTACCTGGGTTTGAACACAACCTCACTAACGTTCCCAGGCGAGACATCGATGTGAATGTCCTCCCCGAAGAAGGCTGTTCTGTGTTCCTCTTTGACTGGTAGAAACAATCGAGACATTTTATTAGATATTATAGTTAACATGCTATTTCTTATTTACTTTATCTGCCCAGGTATGAACCCAGTTACACAATGACTGTATCTTTTCTCATTCATATAATCTGTTCATTCTCAAAAAAGCATTCCTGGTCATGTATTACAAAACAAACAAGCATGCACGTTTACCTTTCAAAGTTGCTGACACAACTGTGAAAGAAAAGATAGAGAGGAGTTTATTTTAAAGTACATCTTTTTTTAGTCGTCTGCTGATTTGTACAAAGAGCTCTAAATAAGTCAGAGTTCCTTTGTTCTTATTGAAAAACCACTTCCCCAAAATATATGAAAGTATTTGAAATGTTAATGCTTCACATATTGGCACCTAAAAATAGACCAGATGTAAACACAATCTGACTTTCTCATTAGAAAAGGAAGCAAAACAAGTAAGTGAAATTTAAATATATCACAAAATAACTTATAATAGCTTCCTGGGTGTGGTTTTCAAAGAATCTATGCTAATCATTCAGTTGAAATAAATTCAGTTTTTGCTGAAAGTCTGTTTCAGCTGTTCATTTATCTAAACCTGCTCCCAAGTGACTGATTATGTTTGTGCTTACCAGTGCAGAACAGGACGCTAATCACTGCAGCGCTGATTACTTTCATCTTGAATCGTCTGTCTCTGAAAAAAAAGAAACCCACAACAATTAAATATAAGTTTTTATATTTTGATTATGGCTTCACAGGATCAAATGACTTTCTAAGAAGAGACATCTTCCCTAACTATATCAAGATGGGATAATTTTATGTGACATATTTTTCTTTAAAAGCAACTTGATTTCTACAACAGCATATTAGGGTTATTGTAGTTTTTTTTAAAGATTTGAAAAGATTTCTAAGATTAAAGTTTTACAGTTCCAAGTTATTAATAATGCAAGAGTCAGTGCAGACATAAGAGAAGTGGTGGAGCTTTCAGTTTCTCTTAATACTGGTTGGTGAAAGTACCTTAGATGTTATTTACATCTGCATAGATCCTTTAATAACACAAGCACATCTGAAAAATGCAAAATTTTTAGTTTTTTCTTGTAAATTTTTTTCTTACAAATGTATTGCTTTATAATCTTACAGAATATTTGATTTTTTTTTCTTGTAAATTTACAAGTTTAATCGCTCCCCTGGCTCTGTAATTGTATACGCTGTCGAAGCTTTCTTACGTTAAAGATGTATTGCTAATTTGGGTAAGGGTTTAATTATGCATCTCTGCCAGTTTTAATCTGTGTGCTCGAGTTGAAGAGAAGTTCTCTCCCCCGCCCCATCTGCACCAGCCCAGCTACACTAAATAGCGTTTCACAAATTAGCAATTCAAATGCCTCAGGGCCAACCTTCCTTGACAAGAAAATCTATAGTGCTGCTGTAAAGTAAAATACACTATTAAGCCAAGTTTTATAGATAATGCGCCTTCAAAGCAGTGAGAGACGTGTGTTTGTGAGTCACTGTGTGCAGCTGTCTTGCTGAGTCAATCAGCTCCCAACTCACGACACATGATGACAAACCTGAGAGAGAGGGAGGAAGAGAGGAGAAACAGTGAAGGAAGAGATGCCAGTATGCCAGAGAGTAAGAGAGAGTAGGAGAGATATACACGCAGGAGTACATGGTCATCCTATTAGGTCGATGAGAGCCAGCTGGCATGAAGAGACTCTGACCTTTCACGACTACTGCATTGGATTAGACTAAGCAGTGGTAGCACAGAGTTAAGGTGGGATAATTAGATGAACAGATAATGGGAGAGATAGAGAGTAATGGCTGAAAAGAGAAGGAGATTTGAATGGAAAACAAAATTACTAATAACCCTTCTCAAAGCACTCTGATCCTTGCCAAGTCTGGTCAAGTAGAACTCAATTAATTCTGAAGAGTTGAAATTACATAACCGAAAGTATGGATGTCAAATTTCCCAAAACAACAACAGCACCGCCGCAAGAATTTCAATGTGTATGAGGGCGATTGAGTATTATATTATGGTAGACTGAAAAATATGATTCTGAAAATAATTGCATGCATTGCTTCATTCATCTACAGTACAACTCCATCGTCTACTACACTTTCAATTAGACTTGGACGACAACTAGCAATCCAGTTGTTTCTGACATCAGTCTCAACAACAAGATGACTGAAACTACTGACTTCAAAAAGCCTGTTGAAGTGAATTAGGGGGTAAATACACCAACAGTAATGGGCTGAAGGAGTGACTGAGTGATGTACTCTTTTAAAGTAGCCTTACTGAATCATTTATGTAGACCCAAAAAAAGATACCAAAGGCCTGTATGATATGTTTTCACTAAAATGAGATCAATTTTCCAGCTTAATACGTGCTGTTAATTTTAGAATGCAAAAAATTATAAAAATGTAAAGCGGGTTTCAGAGTTCTGCAAAAATCAGTGAAGTTGAGTCACGAGTTATTTTCCTGTTTGTATGCACTGCAGCATTATGGAATAGAGTGCATCTACAGACTCTGAAACAGAGAACAATTTAAAGCCATTGTATTTCTGCCAGTTTCTATAGATTAGAGTTTAGAGTGCCATTTAGAGAAAAAAAACAAAAGAAAAAGCCTATCCACTTTCCATCTGCACATAAACAGACACAAAGTCACTTCCAAATGACACCCTATAAAGTGGGCACAAAATGTTCTCAAGAGGCTCCTTGTCTTTCAGTGAAACACAGTAATAACAGCACATTTTGTAATCGGTCCCCAGTGAAGCAGGTTTGAATTGTCATCCTTTGATATTCTACAGAGCCATTAGCTTTGCTAACAAAGACATAATTCACTGATGGAGAGAAGTATACATCTGAAAAGAAAATGAGAGATGTGCTGCTGATGGTATTAAGTTTATACTGCAAGTCATTGGCAAGATGCACACAAAAATGTGTTCAGTAAAGTGCAGTCAGAGTAGTGACTGTGCATCTGACGAATAAAGCAGTGTAGAGAGGCTGCACAAGGCCAAGTGTTCCCCCGCTACAATCCACAAAGAAAAGTTCTGCTGTCCTAATTGGGTGCCCTATGGACAAAAAAATAAACGTTAACACATTCTCAGCAAAAGCAACATTCAAGCTGATAAAAACTGGAGGGAAGATGAAGCCTTGGTCAGTGTTTCTACACAACATTACATAGGCTGCCTTGGGGGTGGGGGACGTAATTAAAGGTGGAAATTCCGAATGAAAAATACTGTTTCACCACTAAAAGTTTCAGCTAAGAACCTTGAGATCCTGATACAACCACTGTCCTTTGGCTGAGGGTGTGATTTAAATTATGTCTGACTCTAAATGGGGTCACTGCTCTCCTGTCTCCTGTTATGACCAATTAGATCAGTCGGACTGTACGAGGCGCAGCATTCGCTGAAGTGAGTGTGACACATCCAGCAGCCTCCTCGAGGTGAGAGGCGTGGAGGTTACATCTTTCAGGCTGATCTCATCAGGCTGACATACATCCTGACATAAGAGCCTCTTTCCCCCTCATCTCTGCTCTCCTACTCAAGCCAGGAGGGCGGCAGCTTCATGCCTCCATCCTCCTCTTGATACTGCATGCTTCTCTCTGTCTAGTTCAGTCTTTTGTTTCCTTTATTGTCTTCTTTATCTCTCCTTAATTCTCCTTGCAACTGATTCTTATGATGTTCAGACTGGTAGACTGGTTTGTTGATATACTGGGCAAGTATTGCCCAAATATTAAATATATTTTATAGTTGTCTTGACATCACCAATGTGATGGTTTCTCCATGTCCTGTTGTTATTTTAAGAGAGAGCTCTCTCTATCACTGCTGCTAACTGCTAATTTTAATAACCTGAATTTAAGAGCTGAGTCCTGATGTTCACAATGCCATGCAGAGGTTCTTCAATTTATCCTTTTTTAACATGACACATGTTAAATGTAATAGGTCAATTGCATTCTCTGCACTTTCCTCTTCTGCACCTCCATTTCCAATCCCCCTCTTCCCCCTCCTCACACTTTATGCAGCCCATACAGCCAGGAGCATCTGCTGGTGCAGCCAAGGGTGTGTCACGACCGGCATGAATGAGGCTGTCCCGTTACGGGGATGTCCGGATGGAAGATGGAGTAAATGAGATGGGAAGAATGAATGACTGAAGACTGGAGTTTAGGGTTATACTACCACTGCAAGACACTTTAATGCCAAAATCTGTGCATAATCTATTCATCTGTATGCCAGATTTATGTCCCAGGATCCCATCATGCATTCTGTCTTTATCTCTGCAGTTTCTTTCCCTCAAATACATAGTTTGGATGATGGTTTGTGCACCTCCCTTAGCATTGGTGAGCTAATAATATGTAGATTAGATTAAGATCAAGCAAAAATCAGTGACCATGTTGTTGGAGGAGATTTGTTATGAATCAAATAGTACTTGTTTCCTTCTAAGATGACTTGGTTTGCTCAATTCATAGGAAATCATCAACTGTCCTTATTTCTCACACACTCTGTTAACAGCTTTCTATGTGACAAATACTTAGTCAGCGGCTCTAATGCGTGCATGTACATTGCGTAACCATTTCCACTGGGAGGACCAGAAAATACCTTCAGATTCAGACGGGGATATCCCGAATACAAGACATGGTAATGCACCACAGTCTTGGCAACATTCAATGTGGTCCGATTATAAGCATCAGCGTGCAAATACGGTGTTAATTTTAGAAGTGTTCAAGACATCAGCAGAAAGATTAGTGAATTCATATAATTAACCCAAAATTTGAAAAAGGATGGAGGCCATTCTGTGCACGAATACCTTATCCAGTAATGTCTTGTCTGAGCAATGCTTGAATTCCTGTCTGAATAATGTGGATTTGATAGTTTGTTTTCGGCATTTCAGAAAGTTAACCTCTTCTGATATGTCTGGAAACCGTTAATTGTTTTATTCTTGAGTGAAGATGCCTGTGGTTGCTGGCATCCTGCACCCCTTCACTGCCTTGCTGGTGGTTACACGCCCTAAATCAGCCGTTACTGCCGTGTAGGACCGCTCAACACAAGCAAATAGTCTAAAACAGCGAAGCAAAAACTGCAGAATTTAACCCACTACCTCCCTGCTTGAACGAAATATTGAGGGAAAAAGAGCAATTTCTGTAATATACAATCATAATTGGAGGATGGTAATTACCTTTGTCAAGCCTCGAATCCAAAAATCACTGGGCTGGGAGGGGCTCAGGAGTGAGGAAATCGCCTTTTTTCCCTTTATTTCATGAATCTCGTCCACCCCATCGCCCCCAGACCGACAACAACAGACTTCAATGGGGCTGGATCGGAAGCAACTGGAGACTTTCGGTTGATCTCGGGTTTGTGGACCATTTGAGATCGGCGATGTTCGTGAATCTTCGGTATAAATCGTTTGGAGCCGCGAGCAGCCGCTCTGCTGTTTAACCTGAGGGCACCATTATATATACATGATTTATCCTATCTGATGTTCATGTATCTACTCAAGCAGCCCGTAGTTTGAAGCGGGAATCCTCCTCTAGCCTGTTCACATCAGCTTGTGATGCTCAGTTAGTATTTTATCATCTCGGCACTGTCCGGTGTCCTGCCTCCCCCCCATTCCCTGTGTTTTCCTGCCGTTTTCCCCTCGTCGTGTGTGTGCCTGTGTGTGCCTGTATGTGTGTGTGTGTGTGTGTGTGTGTGTGCGCGCGCGTGTGTGTGTCTCGCTCTCTCTGCTCTTCACTCCAGTCCGCGCCACATCGTTCAGTTTGCCAACGTGGTTTAACGTTCAAACCCTCATCACTGTTGTTTGCCTCTTGTTTTTTGGACTTTCTGACTGATGGTGTGTTTCCTTGTGCTCAGGCTCATTTCACCACTTATGATGTGTTCATAATACATCAGTTCTGGTGTAAGGTAGGCCTAGATGAGATAAAGTTGGTTGACCTGCCAGACTTATTTTGCACCATCGCAGCATTGAGTTCTTTTGGAGCAGGCCTATCTTAACTGTATCAGCTGCAGTTAACTACCTATCTCTGTCCAGTGTCCTGATCCTTTCCCAGTCCTTTATGGTGCTGCCTCACGCAGATCTGACCTGTAGTCTACTCCTCTGTTTGTGGTCTAGGCCCTGTCCAATGTCCTGATTTTTTTTTCTATCTCAGCCTCAGTTTTCCTGGAGCCAGTCTTTATTTTCAATATGCATTTAAATCATTTTTCATGAACCTTATTTTTGCTTTTGCTGACAAATAAAGTTACAAATGAACAGAATTGAATTATACAATTACTCTAATGAAAAAAATCTCCATCTCATAAACCTATTCAAGCAAAAGCCTATAAAGACTACTTGGTCTATGAACTATTCAAAGTATAAATTACTTTGTGTTTTATAGTAATATGGTGTGCAATATATATCTTCACAAGTCATTTTATGCTGCAAAACAAGTCTCAAGTTCTTTTTGGAATAATAAGTGTTGGAAGTAGCCACCGTGCAACATGGCAATTTATAGGGAATACACATTATCTCTATTTAGTGAGCTGTCAAATTAACTCTGTCAGTTACATTAAACACCATCAGATTCGAATCACAGTTTGATTTAAAGTGTTTCCTGTGCGGAGTGTTAGGGGGTAACTAGGCTAAATACATTATTCGGTGAAAGTGATTGCAGCTGCATCACCTGGTATTTCAGCTAGTATATTAAATGTAGCCTATGAAATTCACTCAGTCGAGCCAAATAAGCCAAAAATATGCAGTGATAAGCACATTTGATCAATGTGCACAGCAAAGTCTCTGACAAGGAACTTAAGAGGTGGATGCATTATTCGGCAGAACAGATGTTGTTGGCTGCCTGCCGAGATTTTCATCCACCTGTTTTCTCAGCATATAGTTCTGTGAGTGTATGAAATTCTTTACGTCAAAGTCAAAACATCCCAAAATATGAGCTGGTAACTGTGTTGGACCCTCAAGTTTATGGAAACAAACATAAGAGGTGGATGCATTTTTTGGTAAAACTGGTTTTATGCCTGCCAAGATTCATCATATACAGTGCACAGCATAGAGTAAACCCTGACAGATATCTTAGAAAAACATCCATCTCACTTTAAAATTAATATTTTCAAAGGGATCCTATACAATAGAATATTCATGCAAATCTGGTTTGTTGGTTTTCAAATTAAATTAGTCACAGCCAAAGGCACAGTTTGAACTATTCTAACAAAAAGATTTATGATAATGGTGCAAATTTAAGTACACCGCAATGAATGTCTTAGGAAAAAACCCTTTTACAATTGCAATTAACAGTTGAGTCAAATCAATCATCACACAGGTGATAATTGACATCTAAGAGAGGTATTTCAGAGAGCTCCCATTCAATGCTGATGAAATGGCACCACATAAAGAAAGACATTTTGCAAGACCTGAGAAGAAAATAATTTCTTTGCACAAAAAAGGTCAAGGTTATAATAAAATTAATAAAGCATTGTTAATAAGTTTTTCAAAAAGGATGGACTTGTGAGACGCTCACTGAGACATCCAGGCCCCACAGAAGTTCCCACCTTGTCAAGAGTGTTTTGTGATTAGAGAAGTTGAAGAAAATCAGCATGCAAGTTCAGCACAGTTGGCTAAATCATTAGAATGTCAAACAGCAGTAAGTGTTTCCCATGACACCATACGACTCACACTGCAGAGGAGTGGCATGGCTGTTGTCCACGAAGGAAGCCACTGCTGAGCCTGTGCACAAAAAGCCTGTCTAGAATTTACCAGGGCCCACGTTGACAAAGGTGAAGGCTAGTGGGACTGTGTACATTAGAGTGATGATACATTGAGTTATCTTTTTGGCTTTGATGGGATCCAAACTGTATGGCGTCAAGGGTGAGGTGTACAATGTGCAATGTTTACTATCTTAATTTTAAGCTACAGGATGAAGTTACTAAATAGTGCAGTTTAAGCCCCTCTACTGGCCACTCTTTTAATATGCGCTGAGAAACACTGCTGTTTACATGAGATCTAATATGTTTTAAGGTTTAAAACCGACTCTGCATGATGAGTCTTCACTGCTCCAAGCAGTGACAATGATTTCTCCTCTTTATGAACACTTTTTAAATGTGAATAGATATGAATCCATAGGGCAATTATCACCAGGCATATGTGTGAGTACACAAGAAGGTATAAACAAACAAAAAATGAGTGTCAGCAAAAATATAAGACAAAGACCACTTTGGCAAAATCCCTGGGAGGTATTCAGTTGTGAGCAATGCATCGCAAAGAATGATGGGATTTCAGCTATAAGTGGTTGATTTACCATATTTATGCAATCAGAAAATGTTTTGATCTTTGAAATCTGTCCCTTTGATTTGCAAAGCTTTAATAGTGTTAATTTATGCATGCTTGTACATTAGGTATCTCTATTTATAGCTAAAGTTAAGACTTTGTAACTCTGTGTGTGTGTTACTCTCTGCCTGGGCTCAGGTGGAGGACCTGTGTGTGTGTGTGTGTGTGTGTGTGTGTGTGTGTGTGTGTGTGTGTGTGTGTGTGTGTGTGTGTGTGTGTGTG
>JAPMOB010181557.1:0-14304 GCA_029875015.1 Lepomis gibbosus
GGCACCTCTCAATTGGCCTCAACAAACACAATCCAGCATACTGGTAGGTAAGATGAGGAGGGGATGGGTTTTGCCATCTGCCTGCAGCATATACTGAACATACTGTGGCAAGGAGAGACATTTTCCGCATGCATCTGGGCAGTGTTTGGAGAGGTTACTAAGGCCAGGGTTTGGAATTTGAAGGTCATATTTCAACAAAGCGGGACCACGTGAGAGCCAGCGGGGACGTTACGCAGGAACGTGCTCAGGTTAAAGAGAGCGCCTTGACAGGTTGGTTTAGGCACAGAGCAGAGAAATTCCTTAGCGGTGCGGTCATGCCGTTGAGATTGAGAACAGTACTGAGGTCAGCCGTACACCAGCGAGGGCGTGTAGGGCAGACACACTGGGCTACTTCCTCAGCCGGGGTCACTTACACAACCAGCAGACACAGTGTTGTAAATTTAGAGAGGGAAAACTACAACGTGCGCTGAGACAAAACACAGAGGAGTCATCTTGTAGTGGGACTGATGATGAATTATGTTTCTCTTTCAAGCTGGGTGGTATTGTCACTTGGGTGGTATTTGGAGACACGGCTCAAAGGATTTGCTATTCTTTGATTGTTGATCCACTGTACTGTCTGTCTGTAAGCTCCTCATCTCTCATTTCAAACACTTGTATTCATTTTTCCCTGTGCCAAACGGTTTTCTTCACTTTATAATGTCTAAAGGAAGCCCTTGGATCATAATGGAAGGGGAAACTGTTTTCAAAATCCCTAATTGATCATAAACAATGAATCACTCTTGTAGTTTTCTGTTTAAGGGAAAGCAACTCAGTCTCTGTTGTTGGACAGGATTTTACAGTATTTCAGAGCTACCTGAGTTTTTTAAGTTTGGGTTTGTCTAGAAGTAAAATAACAGAGTTATCTTCCTCATACTCAGCAATAAATATAAATTAACACACAACCTAGAGTATGCAAACAACCGTGGTTTTATTTTTTGGAGACTGATTCTTGATTTTCAGTCTTATCGGTATTTACTTTGTGTCATGATCCTGTCTGTGTTACCTGTTGGGGAGTCTGGGTTTTAGTTTTAATGCCTTTAGTTTTGGTCTGTTGGGTTTTGGGGTTTCTGTCTTGTCTAGTGTTTTGTATGTGTCTGTCTCTTTTTTCCTCTGCTCTCTCTCTCCCTGCCTGTTCCTCGTTACCCCTGATCACTGTCACCTGTGTTGCTCCCGCCCTGCTCGTTAGTCCCTGTATATAAACCTGGTGTTTCTGTCTTGTCTTTGTCGGGTCATTGTTTGTGGTATCCCCTGGATTCCAGTGTGTTTGTCTTCTGTGTCTCATCGTTTTGGTTTTGGTTTTGGTTTTGGTTTTGGTTTTTGGACTTTTGCTTGTTTCTGTTTTCTCCTTGGATTACTTTTGTTTTTGGACTTTGTTATTCAGCCACACACCAGTAAGTGTGCTCGCTTTGTGTTTGTTAAATAAACTGTTGAACTGTTGTCTTGCGTTTGGGTCCTCAACCTGCCCTGCACTGCACCACACACACGTGTGACACTTTGATGCTGTCCAATTTTATTGTTTGTCTTGCTATTTTATTAGTTCTACTAAGGTTACTTTTGTCCCTTCCGTTGTACAGTAAAGCACTTTATAGATGGGATTTCAAATGTGACATACAAAAACAGAGTATAATGAAATACTAAATTAATAACCAGTAACAGATTTCTTAGTCAAATGGAGATACTATAACATATAATATAAAGAAATCTAATGACAATATATTGTCTGACACATTTTTGAAAAGTATCCTTTTTTAAGAATAGTTACCAAGAAATGCACTTGTCTAAACATTTCACAATTAAAAAGTAATGTAACATTCCCTGAAAATCTTGTTTTTAACTTCTCACCTTTCTGCAGTGATGGACAGGTGTACTCCATGATCTTCTGACATCACTGTGTGTTCCTTCCTTCCTCATGTGTCTTGTGTACTTTACTTCCTGTCTTTGTGAGTTTGTGTTGTGATTATGTCCTACCCTGATCAGTTTTATCTGTGTATAGTTATCCTCCCCTTACTTGTGTATTTAAGTCCATGTGCAGCATTGTCTTCGTCCATTTGTCAAGTGTCCCAGCCTTTCCCAGTGTTATCTTGTGTTATAGGATTCTCGTTCTTACCTGTCATTTTGGTTTTTGTTTGCATGTGTGGACTGCTTGCCTTTTTTTTACCTTTGCCTGCTTCACCTTGTTGTAAGCCAGTGCACTTTTTGATTGTATAATGAAATACCTTTGAAATATATCTGCTCAGCCTCCACGCTTAAGAATTATAACCAAAGGTCAGAAAAACACTGTTTTTCACACTGGCGTTACTCTTATAAGTTTAAATTGTCAGTGGTTCCTAGTCAACAAATCATGCAATTAAGACTATCTAAACTTATCTTTGACGTTTCTTTATTAGGTACACCTGGCTAGTACCAGGTTGGACCCCCTTTTGCTTTCAGAGCTACAAGGTGTTGGAAATATTCCTCAGAGACTTTGGTCCATATGGTCATGATAGCATCATGCAGCTTTGTGACATAGTGCATTATCCTGCTGGAAGTACCCATCAGAAGATGGGTACACTGTGGTTATAAAGAGATGTACACGGTTTTATTGTCCACTTCTGGCGAACCTGTGTGAATTGTAGCCTCAGTTTCCTGTTCTCAGATGACAGGAGTGGTATGTGGTCTTGTGCTGCTGTAGCCCATCTGCTTCAAGGTTCGACGTGTTGTGCGTTCGGGGATAGTTGTCTGCGGACCTTGGTTGTAACGAGTGGTTATTTGAGTTTCTGTTGCCTTTCTGTCACCTCGAACCAGTCTGCCCATTCTCTTCTGACCTCTGACATCAACAAGGCATTTTCATCCTCACAACTGCCGCTCACTGGATATTTTCTCTCTTTTGGAACATTCTCTGTAAACTCTAGAGATGTTTGTGTCTGAAAATCCCAGTAGTCCAGCAGTTTCTGAAATACAGCCTGTCTGGCACCAACAACCATGCCACGTTCATAGTCACTTAAATATCCTTTCTTCCTCATTCTGATGTTCAGTATGAACTTCAGCAAGTTCTTTTGACCACATCTTCATGCCTAAATGCATTGAGTTGCTGCCATGTGATTGGCTTATTAGCTATTTGTGTTAACAAGCAATTGAACAAGTATTGCTAATAAAGTGACCAGTGAATGTATATTGGCATGGCCGATTTATTATTAGAGGTTTAATAATGAAAATTGGCATAAACATTAATATATATTTAGTGTGTGTGTGTGTGTATATAAATATAATGTTTTACTGTTCATTAAAACACACTGTAATCCATTTTCATGTAATCGATTAAAGCAACATGTCATTACCTTAAAGCTGTCACTGTCTCTCTCTGTCTGTGTTTTAGGAGGCTGGTTGGGTCTATTAGCACCTAGCTGTTAACCAGGCTGTGGCCTTTGAGACCACAGTTGTTCAGCTTGTTGTAGTTTTCCATCCAGAACCTAAACAGACAAGGAAACAATACTCCACTCGACAGGCCAGTGGTATTAACAGCATCCTAGTCGTGTATTATTTTTGGGTGGATGAGACAAACGGGAGGTACAGGACTAAGAGTTGTGTTGTTCTTGGTCTTAATGTCTGTCTGACATTCCAGTCTCACTCCAGAATTTACAAAGGCGGCAGAGCCAACAGCTCAGCCAGTGTGCCTTCTGTCTGACAAGACACAGTATGTACTTTTAAAGTACATACTTTTGGGCAGGGTTGTAGCCTTTCTGAAATACTGAGGTCAAAAAGCAGATTTTTAAATAAAATGTTTTATTATATTGAATTTACTGAAAAATTTAAAATGATGGACATGTTGACAACTGCTGATAGGCTAGCTCGGTAGCAAGGTTTAAAGTATCTTTAGCATCTTTGTCTTTTTCCTTATTGAATTTACACTCAGCAATTACAGCCAAACTCAATACCTGAGATATCATTACACTGAACTACAGCTACCGTTTCAAAACATTAACAAAGCATTATTCTAACGTGTGTAGCTTGTCAATGTGTTTTTTTTCTGTTAGAACAAATAACATTTTTATTACATTTTTATTTAGAATATTGTCCAATAGGGCTATCTAGCTGTCCCCTTCAATACAGGAACACTGCTGTTTAATTTTCATCTTTTATGTAGATCATCAGCTTTTGCTGACTTTTTGCTAGGACGTTAGCATTACTCTTTTAGCATGACATCATGTATGTAGCTATCAAGTGCATACTTAAATCTGCAGATATTTGCCACTTGGGGGAAGCAGAAACAAGCAGTGAACACAACACTGACATATCATCACCTTTACGTTGACATGGTGAACAAAAAGTTGCTTTATTACACATCCAGCAATTACAATGCAGCATTATCATTCATTTGGAATCCTGTTCCTGTCCACCGGGCAAATGTAAGTTTTGGACTTCTTTTAACTCTGCTTTTGGTCTCCACCAACTCCCAACAGAAATATGTGGTTCTTAGCTAAATGCTCCACTGTTTTCACCAGCTCGTCTCTGTGTCTGTCTGTTGTTTGGCGCTGAGCAGTGTACAGTACAGTGTACAGTGGTTTTTTCACTGGAAAAATCACTGAAAGCAGTGAGAGTGAACCAAAACAGTAAAGGGTAAAGTTACATTTTTATTATACAAATATAGATTATACGATTATACATTTTACAATTATTTTACAAGGTTTGTGTTTTAAAACAAATCAAATTAAAATGTAGAAAAGCTGGAGACGTTTCCGTTCAATTCATGGGCCATAATGGTGCTTTAGCTTAATTGTAACGTTAGCTTACTGCACGGCAGGCATAGCAGCAGTAGGGGGGCAACAGTTGTCAACTATTAATCGCCAACTGTTTTGATAATCTGCTTAAGAAAAAGGATCTGATTATAGCTTCTTAACAGTAAAAGTTTTCTCATTTCTTTAATCCTGGTTGTGGACAAATTAAGACATTTGAGGGTGTCTTCTTGGGCTTTGGAAAACAGCAATCAACATTATTGATAATTTTCTGAAACTTTATAGACCAAACAACTGATCGTTTAATCAAGAAAATAAGATTAATAAACAATGAAATTAATCGTTAGGTGCAGCCCTATGTACATCTATTATTTAATTTATTTTAAAAATGAAATATACAAAGTATTTTAAGTAATAAAGTCAAAATAACATTTTTTGTTTTTATTTTATAAAATTGAAACATTAATAATTACAATTAATTTTTCATCAATATCCCTATGACTGAAGAACTCCATGTTATACAAGCTGATAACTTGAGAACAGTGATCTGTAGCAACTAGCATAGTTTCATAGTAGCATATGAAACGATTCCTGTCAGTCAGAGCTAAAGAATAAATAAGAATAAATAATATGTTTGGTGTAATCCCACTGGTTTTTCTGTGAGTTTGTATAGTGATATAAACAGCTGAGAACAGCAGACTCTTGGTTTTCATTTTAGTGGTCCCCCGGACCTTGAGTTTCACCTGTGCTCTAAACCATTACTCAATAAAGGAATGGCAACTAAATAATAGTTGCAGCCCTAGTCTATACTATTATCAAATCACAGGGGTCAAAAAGGAAAACATTTTTCATTTTGAATGTTGCTCTTGAGGAGTGATAATGGACTCTGGCACTCTCACCTCGCCCATCTATCTAACCTTTAGCTGCTTATTGACTCTTCACAACCTCACCTCTCACTCGGCATTATAACACAATTACTTCAGCTGTAATAGGCTGCAGACACAGAGAGTGACAGACAAAGTGGTCTGGACGGTTAACAGGTTGCATGTGTCATCCTCCATCTGTCACCATAGCTCTCCATCAGTGAAAGAGCCCGAAAGAGAGACACAGGGTGAAGGATGTTTTGTGATATGGATGGATTATACTAGTTGTCAGAGGAAACTGGTGTGCTCTGATAGCAGCAGGACTCTTGTGAGAGCAGAGTGGTGAAAGTCTTCGACTAGATTTAAGAAATCAAGAGACACAGACCCATGACAGCGTGACAGAATAAGGCCATGAGAGATCACACACTGTCATGTAAAGATCAGCATGGGGAGAATGTATTTCTACACTTCCACAACCATTTGGGATACTTCTGTCAAACTCAGTGGATGCATAAATAATTTCCCAGAGTCAGGAGCAAGGAAATACTGGCGTCATTTATTTTGTTTCATATTCAAATGTGGGACATTCAGCGGTCAATGGATCTCTAGAGTAAGATAATTGAGACGTCAGATTGATTTATGAGGAAAGTGCTGAAGAATTTTTTGTGCTGAAATTTAATCTCAGCTCTGCCTTTCTAGCTTTCCTGTCTCCGTGCTGATCATTCTTCTTAAACACTCTTAACAACCATGTAGCACTGACAAAAACAGTATAAAACTCTTTATTTGTAAAATGTCTGTACAATAGTTTTAGATTATATAAATCTTTAATATAGCATACATTAGGTTAGGTAGTATCCAAACTGGTGTAAGCTGCCTGAAAATAGATATTTTGCAGTAAAAAAAATAGTATAAATAAATTAATATTGTCATGAAAAGATACCTTTATGTTTCTAATGGTGGTTTTTGAGTTGTTCAGTCTCATTGTTTGCCACTGCATCACCAGTAACAGCAGAGGCAGAGATTCTCAGAGAGGTTTGACTGCCACTCCTCCATGCTTCTGTACTCGCGTGACATTGGATGGACTCTTGGGGGAGTTTTCCCTTTGGAAATATCCCCACCTTCAGGCCGTGCTCTATTTCCACCAGCTGACAGCTTGTCTCAGTGGCATCAGCTACTCCTGGAAAAATCATAACAAAAAAATGGGGGGGAAATCATTTAAACTCTGCACCTTAGTGCACTCTGACTCACCACTGCTCCACAATCAAATACGGTAAAAAATTGTGCTTTATCTCAAGGTTTTTCTAAGTACGTCATTCACTGATGGAGCCACAAAAATTGTTAATATCTACAGTACTAAAGGTGAAGCGGTGTGTGCAGATGTGTGTGTGTGTCCTTGTGAGTCATGTTGCTTGCTTGTGGAGGAACACTGTCAACCAAGTTTTGCTGTACCACAAGGTGTATTTGAGTGAGTGTGTAACAACAGTAACATTGAATTAAATGCAAAGCATATAACCACATCATGAAAATCTAAAGTACAACTTTAAAATAATGAAAAAAGTTAACTTTTTGCCTTTGCTGCATACCGAATAGTTTCTGGTAATTTGATTAAATACAAATGTATTTAGAAACGTGTATGAAAGCACAATATGAACTGATTTTATGAAGTTTTTGTAGAAGTGTATGTAGATTTTGACACAATACCCCATTATTACTTAAGCTAATGTAAACTAATAAATTACCACAAACCGTACACACCTGAGGCTTTTCTGGTGTCAGTTTGCAAGGTCAGTGATCCTGCCTTGGTTCTAATATAATATCCAAATGAGTAGTCATGTTTTCATGTCTTTTTTATTTCCCACTGGTTTATACAGTGTTTCAACTAATTAATTCTACCATGTCTCCTTTGTGTGGATTCATGGACACATGACACAACATATAATGCCAATGAGAATCCTCTCAAGTATAGAAGTACAAATGTGTATGTGTGTGTGTGTGTGCCTGTGTCGTGGACTTAAAACTATGTGGAGTCTTAACTTTTGCAAATGAGATATATTTCCAAACAAACACATTAGAAGAAGCAAATGGGAAACATTTGAACAAAAGAACAAAAGGGGTGTTTGAGGGAAGACTTTGTTTTAAAGTTAAGATTAGATTAGTTAGGCTGAATGTATGCACCACGTCAGTGAGGATCCTCGCAAGTATAGAAGTATTAACATGTGCCTGTGTGTGTGTGTGTGTGTGTATGTGTGCACGGCTGGGTTGCCTTGTACAAAATCTGTTCTCTGGGTGCCTAACTCAGATGATTCAGGCCTTTAAAATATCAACAGCATCTGTGCTTTTGAAAGACTGAAAAGAAAGGACAGTGTCGAACAGAAACACATTACACTCCAACTATTTAAACTTCTATCTGAGTATAAAAATGAACGCTCAAGTACATGCATCTTTTCAACCCATTTCTCTGGCTGCCAGCCTTGACCCAAGGCTGCAGCCTTGGAAGCTCATCTCTCCCTGCAGCATAATATGAAGAGCTGCTTTGCTCTGCAGCGGTGCTTATGTTTATATGGACGTCAAAATATACCAAGATTTTGCCTCACTCCAATCTGGCATGTGGCCAGGGGGGTTTATGATTAAAACCAGATTGTGCTTTCCCAACTCTGAGAGGCCAGAAAAATAGATTGCAGTTCCACATACTCTGCACAAGAGGGAAGTACAGCTGTCTCTGCAGCATCTGTAAGAGTGGACTTTTTGGAGGAATACTTAACTGTATGTATTTAATTTTCCCCTCTGCTGGAGGGACTTTTTCACAGATGTCATCTTGTTATTAAGTCTGCTTCTAGTTCACAGTCAGTAATGACACATCTGACTGTGGCACGAGACGAGATGTTGGTTCCTCCTCATCAACCCCTAGTGGTAAATGATGACAATCCTGAGTCAGAGCTATGATCATCCTGTAAATCTAATGAAACCTCTTTTGTGTCACATGATTGGAGTCAAGTGGCTGTGGGGTCTTCCTTAGCCAGAAACATCTGAGCTCCTGCCAACTCTCAGTTCCCTCGAAGTGATGACTAAGTTCCACTACAAAAAAAAGTGTCTTAAGATTTTATCCTCCTGCCTACCTTCAGATTCAAGTGATTAAAGTGAGGATTGTGTTTTAAAATATGAAATAACCAATGGCTAATATTGTTTTGCAAGTTCCATTCTTAATAGTTAAATTTTACTTCAGCAAGTGACATTTTCTCATACAGCTGGCTGATTTTGACCACATGTGTAACCAAACTGAACACTAATTTTACTTGCCAAGACAGACACATTTTGCAGTGTAGGGAAGGCTGGGAAATCATGTGACATCAACAAAAGCAGACGCATTACACCCCCTCCACTGCCGCCCACACACAGTTATCACACACACACAGACATCAAAAACACACATAAACCCTTTTTTCAAACAGGGAGGAACGCTGCTATTCATTTACTGACTTTGAAAAATACGCTGCCAGTAAACACGTCATCGGCTGTGAGCGCTGACGGAAACATCAACACTGTAAAAGAAGGGGGGTGGAGGGGGCCTCTTGTATCTGAACTTACCATGAGTTGTTCCCCTGCCTGGTCTCACTCTGACCTCCACTCACTGCAGCAGGGTCTCATGTTTCAGCCCCCCATGGCACTGGGGCAAACCACCCCCCTCCTTCACACCATGCTGGTGCTCTGGCAGCCTCTCCCTGGATAGGCAGGGGTCCTCATGGGCTTGGGAGGCGTGTACGGGCCCTTTCCACACCGTCCGTTTTGAGGGTACAGAGGAGGCTTCTGAGTTCTTGAATTGGAGGTGCTGTTACCAATAATGACCTTAGCGTCTAGGCTCTGTGGGTGGTTCTTAGGATGAGTTTGGTTGGAGTGATACAGGTGGGGCGGGTGGCCATTTACACCTGGCTTTTCGTGGTTGATCTCCTTACTGAGGCTGGATGGCGTGAAGCGGCTGGTTTTGACGACCGATGCCATGTGAACAGGGGAGGGAGAGTTAGTTCTTAAGATGATGCGGTCTTCATTGATGTGTTGCGACACCTGGACTGGGACAGGGTTGTGATTGGGCAGCAGGGCCACCCTGAGGTCAACTGGGTGAGTTGAGCCGTGAAAGTCACTGGACTGAGTGATACAGGGCGCCTCCTCACTGAGGTCGATACTGGCTGTGAGACGATCGATCTGCTCGACCACCTGAATGACAATAAAGAGAGTCGGTACTCCAGCAGTGGTGGAAAGAAATAAGTACATTTGAGTTCCACCAAAGATACATTTCAGAAACCATGTGTCAGATGGTTTCATTTAAAAGAAAACTCTCCAATATTTCAGAAAAAGCAAAAACTTCAGGATATTTAAAAGAAATTATTACAAATCTGTGTAGCAGATTTTTTCCCTTGCCCTGACCCCTTGGACCCCCTCATTGGGAACCACTGGACTAAACTATTTAACTATATATGAAGTAGTTCAAATTAGCTCCACTAAAACACAAACATGCTGATTATGTATTAATACATCAGCTTTAACAATCTAATGTCATGTTTGATATTTTTTCAATAAGAGGGACCATTTTTCATGAATAAGTACTTTCATTTTTGACACTTTCAGCTGATCATACATTTGCACCATGTATGGAAGTAGGATTTAAACGCAGGACTAAATTGAGTATTTTTACAATGTGGTAGTATTGGTACATGTATTTAAGTAAAGGATGTGAGTATTTATAACCACAGTTTTGTCTCTGGCTGTGCTAAAACTGAAACAATAATCAACAAATTAAATAGTGACTCAAATCAAAGCTGGTTTATCTTGACTTTCTTATGTTTCCAACAGTCTGAATTCACAATCATGAAGATGTCTAATGTTGCTTCAGTATGCCAGGCCTTGCGCAGATGCATTCAGCTGTGAATCAATGCAATTTTACAGCTGCATGCAAAATGGATACTGTAAGAGCAAGGCATAATTTTGAAACAGTCTCAAGCCAGGCTTTTTAATGTGCCGGCCGGAACGCTGCCAATTTCAGCAGCGTTCTGCAAAAGGTCAGTGCAAATCGTTCTCAATCACCACTTCGGTAAGAGATGATGAGTGAGTCACAAACAATGCAGTCAGCATGCACGCACACATACTGACATGCACTCATAACCATGTACACACAGATACACAACCTGTGTCAAACTGATCTGTACTTTTGTCAGCATCCAAGCTTTGTGTCAATTATTGTCACAGTATTCAGAGGAGCATTGATAAAATACTGGGACACCTGCACCTGACGCACACCTGATCCATACACATGAAGAATAAACACCTATAATAATAGACACTCCTACCTCTTTCATCTCCACGTGAACTTGCTTCAAACCCCCCAACACATCCTCCAGATCCGTCACCACTTGTCTGATCTGATCCCTCACCATATCCTGCCTCCTCTTCTGCTTCACCACCTCAGAACCCTGGCACTGGTGGTCGTTGTTGTTTGTCGAGTTTGAGGGCTCTAGACTGGTGATGCCAGAGGGAGGGATGCAGGGCCCCCTCTGTCTGCTTTGGTTCAAGTGTTTTTGTGGGACTTCAGTGGGGAAGAAACATTTGTGAGAGCCACCGCGTCCATTACAGCCATTCTCTGATCCACCCTTCAGTCTGTCTCGGTCCTGATGGCTATCTCTTTCCTCCCCTCCCTCAAAGAACACAGGCCTCTGTCTACAGTGGCCATTTGGCATGTATAAATGATCTAGATGGGGATTGCGAGGCACCAAATGATAGTTCTCTGAGGTACATCCACAACTTTCCTCCCCCTCATCCACAGAGACATACCTGACAGTCCTCCTGTGCCTGTACCCTTGACCTTTGACCTGAAGATGGGGGAGAGGATGTGGTATCCCGGTGTTAAAGGGGTGTGCCCTGGTGTCGCTGCGCACCACACAGCCACACTGTTCCCTGACAGACGGGTAGTGTCTCACCCCAGGCTCCGGTGGGTAGCTCCACTGGGCAGGGTTCAACTCCCAGGGGCAAACTTGGCCCAAGTCATCTGACTGGCTGTAAGGGCCTGGCCCTGCGAACACAGGCCTCCTCTGTGGGCTGCGATGACCGCTTCGCTCAGTTCTGTCCACTACGAAAGCTCTCCCTCCTACGTCTTTAACCCGAGGAGCCTGGATGTCTCTCCTGCAGTCCAGAGATGGGTGGTCTGTCTGTCTGGCTGATGCTGGATGGTATCCCGGCCCGCCGTGATGGCTGTACGCTGGCTGCTCATAGTGGACGCAGTGCTGGCAGGGGCAGGGGGTGTTTATGTGCTGAAGAAATCGGTGGTGTCCCGTTGTTTGTGCGCCTCCTGTGTACATGTCCAAAGAAGTCCAGAGGCTTGTGTGGAAAACGCCTTAGAAAACAACTGGTTCCCCTCCTGTCCCTGCTCTCTCTCTCTCGCTAGCCCAGTCATTCACTTGCTCTGTTTTCCTCATCTGCTTCTTCCCACAAGAAAACTTTTCTTCAGCTCTTTTTTTCCCTCTTCTCTACCCAAGACGTCTCCCTCCCCTTCCTTCCTGTCTGTTGTTTCCCTTCTTCTTCTCTCCTGTAGTAGTTAATCTCTGCTCCTGGTCTTTTCTTTCCTCTCCTCTGGACCCTCTTTCCCCTATTTCTCCTAACTTTTTCTCTACCCTTTCTTATTCCTCACCCTGTAGCCCTCTGTCCTACACGGGGCCCCTCTCCACCTCCCTCCCTCTCTCTTTTTACCTCTCCCGCCTCGTTGTTCTGTCTCATTTGCTGCTCCAGGCTTCTAGTCTCTCTCTCTCTAGCTGTGTATTTCCCGTTTCCTCCCCTCCCCTCCCCTCCCCTCCCCTCTCCCGCTCTCCTCTCTCTCTCCACCTCTTACTCCGTCTCTTGCCTCTGGTATATTCTTTCACATAATCGGCTGTACCTGAATTTATGAAGTCCTTCTCTCCCCTCCACCTAAAATCCAGCCATCTTGTGAGGGTCCTCCGGTAAGGGACTCCATATGGGTTTCGGTCTCTCAGAGAGTGCGTGAAGGAGTCCCAGCTGCGGTGCTGAGCTCATTAGCCCAACTAAAGCCTTTGCACTCTGCAATTAAACGCTGCCTTGGATTCCTCGGCCACAGACTGAGAGGGGAGGGGAGGGGAGGAGAGAAGCACTGGGGGAGGTGGGGTTTCTAACATACACAGACGAGGGAGTAGACAGCACTCAAGGAGACAGAGCCACTGCCTTTGTACAAGGGGTACATTTTTTCTCTATTATCTCCTTTTTCTACCTCTCTCCCGAGTTCCTTCCCCTCTTTGTCCTTTGCAGCTCCCGTCATTCCCACTCTATCATTGTCTTGGTTGAAGTGTTATCGCCTCAACAGTTGAGCAAAACTTCACTCTGCTGAGGCAAGTACAGACATTATTGAAGGAGTACTGTATACAAAAGTACACACCCTTATTCCTCTCAAGTCCATGTTTAAATGTCACTTAAATGGCCCACTGTCAGAAAATTCAAACCATGAGTTCAAGCCATGTTAAATTCATCACATTTTTTTTATTATAAATCAGTCTCCACTCACTATAGACTACCATAATAAATAAACAGAACAAAAAACTCCTTCATGCAAAATTAGAAAAGCAGGATGAGCAATCAAGATTTCCCTCCCTCTCCAAAATAGCATAACACGCCCGTGTTGTGGCTCTTAATCCACAGCGACTGAAGACAGCAAGGCGTTTGTTTTCAAAGAAAATAACCAGAGCATTGAAAACAATGGTCTGTAAAAAAAGAAACTACTGAGAATAACAGCAGAGGAGGATGAAGGAGAATCGTCCATCCCAGCAGGAGCATGAGCGTTCCAGTCCCAGCTGCAGACACAGGAAAGCGAGGTTATACACATCTGTAGGTACCACTCACATTTACTCTAAACATAAGCAAGGTTGAAAATAAGAAATCAGAATTGTTACCACATTTGAGTAGCTGTTTAATGTACACTAGTGGTGGTGACTGTAAGTTCATTCTTTACTTTTCTTTTAGCTTTGTTTTTGGTCTCCACCAACTCCTGAGGAAAACGTCTGGCTCCTTTGCTGCTAAACGCTCCACTGTGTTCCCCAGCTACTCTCTGTGTCTCACTGCGCTGTGAGAGTGGTGAGAGGGAACCAAAACAGTAAAGTTGTTGAACCTAAACCCATAAAAAAGAGGTCAAAAGCGATGAAACGCTTTATAGAGCTGACAGGGTGATAAATCTCTGTGGGTTCATCACTACAAGCCTTTCATATACAAGTAGTAATGTGATTAATTGTTTATAAAAAATTTGATCAAAATTTGATCATAGCCTGTTTCTGGTTTACCAGTGACTGAAAAACGTGCATCATACATCATAGTATATCATAAATCATAAATAAATGTAAAAAAAAATAAATTGTCATTAGTCCAGTACAGAAACGGTACAGGTGTAAACCCTACAACAAAATTTCTGATGCTTGACAAATATATTCCATCTCATGGAATACAATATATTTTTATATCACGCACCTCTGTTGTACAATAATCTTATTTTAAAAGAACCATCTCAGAACATTTTGACTACAGAATATGTAGTCTCTGAATAAGCACATAATGTGGATCTGAATTCCCGAGTAAAATGACCCGACGATGAGCCACCTGTAGCAAATAGTATACATAACATAACCATATATATATATATATATATATAT
>JAPMOB010181671.1:0-17992 GCA_029875015.1 Lepomis gibbosus
AGCGCTGTGAGATAACTGTTGTTGTGATTTGGCGCTATATAAATAAAATTGAATTGAATTGAATTGAATTGAATTGAAACTAGCGACTGAGACCATAAACTCATTAGGAAATTGTTTACTGGGGTAATTATTCAGTTGAGAAGTAGGGTCATTTTCCCATTATTTCTAATTGAGCCGGACTTCTTTTTGCAACCAGAAGAGTCGCCCCCTGTTGGACTTTCAATAGAATGCAGGTTTCAGGGACTTCCACATCGGCTTCATATTGTAATCCGGAAGCTTCCCGCTTGGTTTGATCACGTGCTTTTCTTTTGAAATCTAAATGTCTGGTATACTTAAGACTAGGGATGCGATAGCCCCCCCCAGCAGGTTGAAATGGAAGGTCACAGAACGAAACAGACAGAGGGGTGTACTGCATGTGTGCTGACTGACTGTAATTCAAGGTACTTTATTTTGTCAGCATTGTCTCTTCCGTGTGTGTGTGTGTGTGTGTGTGTGTGTGATTTGCCCTGAGGACTGAGCACCGTCTGTTCCGCTGACTTTGACAGCATCACCTTCGTCGTGGCCTTGTGTATAGTTGAACTCCACGGTCATAGTGTGTGTGCGTGTGGTCCATGACTTGTTCTGGGAGAACACATCTAAAGGTTCACTCTGACATAACAATAGCAGTATGTCATAAAATGAGATCGGTGAGTAGATATTGAGCTTTACAAAAATGCTTTCAGGCGTCACAAAGCTGTCTAGGGTCGAGGGTACATCATGGGGTCACCATGGTGACCTTTGCTGTATGGCTAACCTGCTGTAGAGCAGACACTGTCAAAAAAACACAGAGTCCTGTGCACATAGTTAAATGCACAAGTTTAAACTGTAAAAAACTAGGCTAATGTTGCTATCACACTTAATACATACTTTCTTCCAATGTTACCCTGATATACTTGCTTGCTTGCATAATGGCCATTCTATACTCTTGGCTTTTCAATATATATAAACTTTTACTTCTGGGTCACCTGACCCACCTGTCTTGCTTTTCTTAATGTCTTTCTTCAAACGGAGATACAAAAATGAAATTTGCCAAAAAAACGCACCGTTATTTGAATCAGGGTTTGCCGTTTTTAGTTTTACACAAAGACAACAAAAAAACATTTTTGGTTTAAATGAAAAAATTTGCATATCCACCTTTAAACACTCCCCCAAAAAAAAAATCAAGGGCTTTTGTGCCTTTATTTGAGAGACAGGACTGTGGACAGAAACAGGAAACGAGGGAGAGAGATGAGGGACGACGTGCAGAAAAGGGTCGCGGGCTGGACTCGAACCCAGGCCGCTGCAGTAAGGACTCAGCCTTGCACATTGGGCGTGCGCCAAAAAATGAACTAACCACGCCCCAAAATGTCATAATGCTGTAGTCACTATGAGCATATCCTATGGTGGGTTTGGATATATTGGTGGAAAACAAACATAAACCTTGCCCCAGAACATTTTACCAAGACATTCTGTATCGATAGTTTTGCGGCTTGCCAGATACATTGAACATAATGTGGTCACCATTATTTAGTCTTATTAATAGTCTTTTATTAATAGTCTTATTACTATATTCTGGATGCTGCATATGAGAATGCAGTGGTTGGAGTCCAGATGCTGTGCTAAATACAATACCTCATCTCCTCATTCATCACTGTTTTAGTCTTCTCTTCCTCTCGTGATGGTGGAATAACTGTTCATACTGCAGGAATCTGGATGGCAGGTTCAAATTACTTCCAGAATGAGAGACGGGGATGGGTGTGGAACAATGTGTTCTCTGTTTGCTTTAGCAGTTCCACTAACCTTCTACTCCCTTTCTCCTGCTGCTCAGCTATACGTCATTGAAATCATCCAACCATGTGTGTGTGTGTGTGTGTGTGTTCAGCGTAATTGAAATCATTCCTGGACTTTCCTGTCTGAGTACATGAGGCTCCCTGGCTCTGATATGTGGCTGGAAGCCGGCTGCTTTAACAGTTAGAAAATCATAGTGCATCTCGCACTAACCACAGATGGTAGGAAAAGGAAAGAAGGGTGACAGCTATTTAAATATTAAAATTTCTAGCAACAGGCCTTTAAGACTATGAAGCCCTGTGGAAGGAGGTATTTTCATTCTGCTGACGAGCTCCACCCTGTTACACCAGGAGCTAAGGCTGGATGACAGGAAGAAAACAATGAGTAAGTGATTTTCAGGAGAATTGCCCTGGATTGGTACATCAGATGGGTGTAGAGTCTGTGTGCATGGAGGTGTGCAGTGTGTGAACAGTAAGGGGCTGGCTGACTGCAGGTCAGATAATACTGCTGTACAGAGATGGATTAGAGTCACAAGGAAGATATAACAAAGAGGCTCACTGCCACCTACACCCCGTGCCACCCTGCCCCCCCCTACCCCCACTCAGGATATGTAGAGGATGTGTGTCAGCTCTTTCTGAGACAGAAGATCAGGAAGGCACGAAGCACCAGACGGAGTGTCAGCATCCTGCGTGAAAATCTGTGCAGACCAGCTGGCCTCCATCTTTACGCAGATCTTCAACAGATCACTGGAGAAGTGTGAAGCCCCCCACCGCTTTAAACGCTCCACAATCATCCCACAAAAAAGCCTCCACCTCAGAATTAAGTGACTGGAGGCCTGTCGCCCTGACAACAGCAGTCATGAACAACCCCCCAGCAAAATATTCATATGTAATCCAGCATCCTTTGCACTATGCTTCACGACACTATTATCTTGTTGTCACCAAATGTTGCTGTTTTGTTTATGGTTGTGTGTATGTGTGTACACTGTAGTCTGCAATGTAAGATGGGGGTCAAATTCGTTGCACGTGTACACATGCCTGACCACTAAAAGTGATTCTCATTCTGAAAAACAATATCATCCTCTTATATCTTATGAAATAGTAACACTGCTGCACATTTCTACTTTTCCAAAGTAACAATAACATTGCAGCCACTCTGGTTAGTAAAGGGTTAGGTTTGCATGAAGGTAAGGTTACGCTCTAGGTTTCATGTGCTCTACTGAAAATGTAAAATGTAAATAATGCATTGCATGCAATACATTTTTAGCCACGCCAGTGACAGTGATAGCTCTGGGAATGGCAATGTGAGTGAGATGGTCAGCCAAAGAAAATTGGAAGGATTGCCATGAAATTGGTAACAAATATTCATGGCCCCCAGAGGATTAAAGCTAATGATATAGGTGATTCGCAGATTTTTTTTATAAAGCATACACTTCCAGATGGATTAGCACAACATTTTTAACTGACATTAATGTTCCCCAGAGAATGAATCTTAATAGAATAGGTCACACCTTCACACCACCAGTAGGTTGACATTCTTTGTCTAGACCAGATTGTCTCAACAACAGGTGGATTACCAAGGCATTTGATCCACACTTTCTTGTTCCCGTCTGACGAACCTTTAACTGTCCAATCCAATACTTTGGTTCATTACCAAATACCTGCAGAGCTTATGGACATCACCATCAGCCTCTCAGCCTCTTTGTGTTTACTGCTAATTAGTGTTAGCGTGCTAACACTTTGAACTAAGATGGTGAACATGGTGAACTTTATACCTGTTTAAAATCACCATGTTAGCATTGTTACTTTGATTAGCATTGGTAATGTGCACCAGAAATTCAACTAAGCACTTACTCCATGTGCTTATTCCTCATATTTACCCACACCAGCCTGTCCACTGTATGTCCAGTGACAAACTCAAATTGCCTTTAATGTGCCAGCCATTCCTTTGCTGTACATTCTGATTGAAAACTGCAATTACAGGATTAGCTGGCTTAACTAGAATCAATTTGGGAAAATCAACAATGGAGTTCTCAGCTGTTTGTGGGGATAAGGCTGAAGTGGGCCGCTAAACATCTGACAAACATGCCAATCAAGGCCCCATAAAGAGAAATTAGCAGCAGTGAAGGCTGATAGTGACCCTGTTGAGAGGAACTTACTTAAAACAGGGCTCAGATAACAGTTTGCTGCAGCCATCAGACACTGTTGATATCCACAGATCAAGATGCTGTTCTAGGAGAAGGATCCACAGCGCTTAACATGTTCCGGGTTCATTAGTCTAAGATCTCGGTTCAGATGTGATGTTTATGCTTTCTTTTGTTTGTTTCTCCTCATTCAGACGTATCCACCAGCTACATCAGACAGCTGGAGAACAAGATGAGGATGCTGGAGGACGAAAACAAGCAGCTGCTGGCACAGGTGACTACTGCTCTGATCACTTTACACAAAACCATATCAGTGGGTATCACTAAATCTGGATGCAGACCTCGGTGGCACGCTGGAAAATGTTCACACTTTGCTGTACTGTATATACTATGTGTATATACTACTACTGTGCTGAGTAATCAGTGTATTGATGCTAGGGGCAGTGATCTTCTGACAGACTGTCTTCCTGATGTTTGATATTATCATTAACCTTATGAAGGTGGTCGACTAAAATTTCCATGTCCTAATAAAACAAGAGCGAGGCGTGCAGTCACCTATCACTGAACTGTACACCAGAAACTACAAACAGCTACAGTAGCATTGTTTTTGCGTGACTGTTTACTCGTTGATGTCTACATACTAAATACCCTTAGTGGTGTATAGTGTGTTTGAGTCCAGCTTGTCTAATATGCACACCTACTGTACTTGAAGGTATGGTAGGAATATTGGAATACACATACACACGTTAGAAATAGCAGTGAGCACCAAAACCAACATCGTAAACTACATAGCTTAAACGTAGTGTCTCTTCATTGAGCTTGTAGGGAAATCCTGTAGACAATATGTTTTTGTCCATGCACTAAAACACATAAAATGTTAAAAGCTAATTTTAGAAAAACTACATTTCTGGTAACATTAAGTAACCTTTGGTGGGTCGGAATCCTACCACTGCCTTCATGTGAAGCAAACATACCTGATCTGCTTTATAAAGCCTTAGTCTCAGTATTGATCTGACTTCTTCTGTGTCTTTGTCTCTCTCCCAGACGAACAGAGGGGAAGTAGAGACGCTGCGGAAGTGTTTGTCACTATATCATTCAGAAACTCCGCTCTCACAGTTCCAGGATAGCATGCACAACGTATGTACACTTTTACATCAACAACTGTGTGTGTGTGTGTGTGTGTGTGTGACTCGTACAAGCAGTAAGAGTTCAGCCTCAGAATATTAAAAGCTCTGGTCTTGTTTATCCAGCTTTGCTTGTCTCTACCTTTTTTCCTCCGCTGCACTCCCTGCATCTTTGATTCCATTCAATTCAGTTGTATTCAGTTTGCGCTTGATTTTAATATCCCCAGCACAGAGGACTTACTGTACATGTGGTGTCAATCAGACGGGAATAGATTTAATATTGCTCTCATTTCCCTTTATGAGTTACAACAATCAGGATGTCCTATCTGAAATTAAACGACTCAGATCATGTAAATAGGGAATTTGAAGATTGTAGAAGGGTACTTGAGTTAATTAAAGTGCCCATGGACAGCGTGTTTTAGTAGCTGTGTTCCCCCAAGACTTTATTCCACCAATAACCAGAATAATTACCTCATATAACCACCACTGTCAACTCAATGCATTTCACTTTGTTTTACAGTGGCCATGCAAACTCTTTCTTATATTAAAAATATTCTGTATATGTTGACCCACGTCACCGGAAAGGAACAGTGTGGGGAAGAAATGTATTAGCTTTCTTCCTGAAAGTTAAGCTACAAAAGCGAGCAGCTCCTTAGCCTAGCTTAGGATTAAAAGTCTGACCAAGTGGGGGGAAGCACCTGTAAGGCTCACTAATTAACACTCTGCTCTGCACATAGCTCCCTGTAAAACCACAACCTGTTATTTTCAGGGGTAAAACAACCCAAATATAACGTGTTAATCGCTGAGCTGTAGAGGTGGGAGGTAGGTAGGTGTATTTCCCAGTCTTTATGCAGAGGCTAGGCTCAACAGCTACTGGACATTCATGAAATCTTTTCATCTAACTCCAGGGGAGAAAGGAGAATAAGCTCACTCCTCAAACTGTTAATGATGCTAACTTTTCTTCTGAACCATCTTCAACATGTGGCGTGTTGCTCCACCTTCTGATTAAACTGTGGCTTCAGCAGTAACCACGATCAATAATTGCATCAAGTGACAAACCCCTCTGTCATTCCTCACGTAAACAGGACGTCTAATCAGATAATTGAATTAATGTGTAAATACTTGTGGGAATTGTGAATGAGGCGTGGGAGTTAAAAATAGATGGTGTAACTGGCATCATGTGTTTCCTCCAGGTTGGATTTTCTGTCATATATCATGTGAGTTCAAGTCTTGGGGTTAGTCATGTCACTTTACTTTGTATGTTTGCTTCTTTACGTGTGGGGGACTGAATCTCAAACTGATCATTCGGTTGTATTAGAGCCAACTTGAAGTGATGATGAAAGATAAAAAGACTGGCAGAGGAGTGGTATCAAAAGCGCGCCTTTCTGTCATTATCTAACAGTATCACTGCTGACAGCGGCACCGACATCATTCAAATGGAACGAAAAGGAGAATGTGAGAGGCAGGACATCCTATCTCACCTATTGATAAGACTGTCTGACTGGCTGATAGATCCTCCACGGCTTTACTGCAAACACAGCAGGTCTCCTGTCGCCATGGGAACACACACATACCTGCCTCAGCAGTGCTGCTGCCTCCTGTCACAGCGTCTCCTGTTATTCCTGTTATTCCTTTTCTTTGACTGCTGGGTGTTGCCACAGTATATCTCTACATGCTTTCATGTCTGTTTACTTTGCGATTACAATGATTGTAATCAGAGGGGGGCACTTGTCTCCCCAGGGTGCTGCTCGGACTCCCAGCAGTGAACTCTCCCCAACAGGGGTCTACCTCCCCGCGGAGCAGAAACCAGATGCTGTGGTCCACGCAATGAAGGTAGGCCTGTGTGAGCTGTGTATGGCTGTGTAGATGTCTGCTGTTTAATTAAGAGGTAACACAAGTTACAACAAGTTAAGCGTTCATTAGAGAAGCATCACGTCCGTCGTTTTCTCAGTCTCACAGTCCAAGTCTCACTCCCAGGTCGTCGAATATGGACACTTTTCACCTGCCTAAACCAAACCAATTGGCGACAGTTTCACAATGTTAGCCATGTGTTTTATTTTGAAAGTCTAAGCAGACGTTGCATATTTATTATTGCTAACTTGACCAGAAGTCGAATATTTATTGTTATTTATTGTCGATTGTTGATAAACTGACCAGGGACCCCTGCACATCCAGAAATTATGTTAAAAAGTGACACCAGCGGGTCCTGCCCAAGAGTCCATTTGTGATGGTTTGTTTTTTGAGGTAAACCTGGGCTATTTCCACCAACCTTGTCAATCAAAGTAGCCCATTCTGGATCTAAAAATAGCTTTGATCAAGACATCAGCTGCTTTAATGCTTAGAACAGAGTACAAAACAACAAGGTGGAAGATGGGGAGTAAATGACAGCAGCTGCCCCCTAGTGGCTAATGTAAGAGCCAAAGGTTTAGCTTGAAAGCCTGAGCTACATATACATATATATAGTGTGTACAGTACATCATGCTATTTTGTTTGGGTTGTGTGTGTGTGTGTGTGTGTGTGTAGGTCCTGGAGGTCCATGAGAAGCTGGACAGGCAGAGCTCACACGAATACGATGAAGATCTTAGTGAGAAAGAGAAGGCCATCGTCAGAGAGATGTGCAATGTAGGTTTCAATATACTCTGTCTGTCTGTCTGTCTGTCTGTCTGTCTGTCTGTCTGTCTGTCTTTGCTCTAGTTTGACAAAGCTTTGGGTGGTGTGGAGAGAGAGGAAGGAAGATTATAGAGGTGGTTTATTGGTTTTAATGGTTTATTGCATGTAATGGAGCTAAGCTGAGATGATACGAGGACTGAGGGATGCGGGGATGGGGGAGAGGGTAGAGGGATGAAAGGATAAGGGCTGAGGTGTGATGGATGAGGAGGGTGAGGGGAAGAAGGGTGAGGGATGAAGGGATGGTAGGAATCAGATAGCTGATGGATGTTGGCGAGAAGAGGGGACCGGTGTCTGCTGGCGGAAAGATGTGTGTGAACCTGAGACCCTGAGTGGGGGAGCCGTCTCTTTGTGGGTAGATGTACGGATCACCCGGTTTCTGTGCTGAAGTACTTGGTGCGCGGAAATGGGATGAGCATAACACTGCAGACCAGAGACAAAACCTGGCTGGAATAAGGAGGAATTTGGGGTCCTTGGGGCTGTGGAGTTCAATGAAAGACTATATGCAGCAGAGAAGTGTGATCCAGCTTCTGCTGAAGAACTGCTGAAGAACTTGCCGCAATTCTGCAGTCCAGTGACTCGAGAAACAAGTGGTTAGTTGCGCTACTTTGTGTTGATTTTAAACATTATTCCTAGAGCCTTTAGCAGGACGTTTAGGCAGTGGTGGGTACATTTCAGATTTATCAATGGGCTTCTTCAGCAAAAGTGAACTGGGGGGAAACTGGACGTGGTTCAGGGGTGGTTTGGAGGGTTGTTGGAAGTCTTGGCCAGCAAGAACTGGGAAGGAGTTTCATCGACCAATGGGTTGACAAAGTGGTAGTGGATTCTCTCTCAGGTCTCATACAGAGGACAGACACAAATTGACATTTTGGTGACATCTTTGTTGTGGCACTAAATTAGTGGTTCTCAGTCCACCTGCTGGCTAGAGGAAGCTACAGATAATACTGGAGGATTATTTCTGGGCAGATCATCGCTGTCAAGGTTTCTACATGGGGCCCTGGCAACAAATATATTTCTGGCTAAAGTGGATCCTAATGCGGGGGAGGGGTACATTCGGCAGTTTGCCTACATCATGTGTTATCACTTTACTCTGCGCTGTCTGTGGGAAGATGGGAGTGGGCTTCCTCTGACCCGGCTCTGGGTCCAGGTGTTTTGGACAGACAAAAGACAAAAGTGTTGTGAATTTCTTGTTTGATCAGGCTAAACTGGCTACACGGCTCACAAGGCATAGCGGGTTGCAAGTCTTTCTTTTTTCTTGCTACACGATGCAAATAGCAGATATGATAAAAACAGTGAGATTAGGAGTCAACAGCGGTGTCACGTAATGTTAACCTGTTTTTGTAACACTTGTTTTTGTACATTCCACTTTATGTTAGAAGGTGTTTCCTATAGCTGACTTTGAATGAGCCCACTTTTTTTTTACTTCTGTCTCACACTGTGCCGTTCCTTCCTCTCAGGTGGTTTGGAGAAAGCTGGGTGATGCTGCCGGCTCCAAGCCTTCCATCCGACATCAGCTTTCAGGCAACCACTTCAAAGCACCTTTATAGTTTGTCAGACACCGAGCGAAGTCAGCAGTGTTCCCAGCAAACCTGCACTATTTGTTTGGACTGGAAGCTTTTCAGTGTGAGATTTGCTCTGTTGGCTGTCAGACAGCCTCCTCAGTCTGAACTGAACTGAGCAATAATGGATGTGCAGCTCAGTCTACCAGGACATAGTACTGACATGCCAACACGGGAGGACTCTGGTCACGACTTCGGTGCAGATGGACACACAACAGCCAGTCTCATAAAAGCCTGGGTTGGCCCAGACACCGGCCTACCAGGCCAACACAACCAGAAAAGCTGACTTTAATCCTTAATAGCTCCTAAATGCTTTAATAACTGTCAGAAATACCACCTAGACACACATAAAAAGTGTGACACTATAAGGATGTGTAGAAAATTTGAAGAGAGATGTTTTTCAAATTGACTTCATTTCAGGCAGAGTTTGTAGCGGTCATTAGAAGAAGTGCAGCTCGGGGCACTTCTGCATTGGCTTCTCCACTTGTGCTCCAATAACCATGCGTTCACACAGCGACCGATCGGCCCTGCAGGAGCCTCTGTTTACTCTGGAAGCCATGCGTTTTCACAGTCTGCTTTGATACTCACCTTCAGTCGATTGAGTTAACAGCGCTTGACATTATAACCTGTATTTCATTTCCTGGGAAGTCATGGACGGGACATAATGACTGTGTCGTTTACAGCGTAAATGCACAATAAGACTTTAAACAGGATTGACGTTGACTCCATCAAAGCCAGGAACCACAAAAACTTTCTGCAATTTCTACAACAGCCTTCCCCTTCATCGATCAGCCTGTTGAAGGATGACTGCCACATGAATGAAAAATGGACAGAAGTTCATTAATCTTCTTCTTTTGTCGCTTCTAGTTAAACGGCAGATATTCACATGTATGCATGAACACTGCTGGTTTCCTACCTTCTGTACATACATTTACAAAGCAATGGAAATTCCTGTTTTGAGGAACGCCGCAAAAACATACAGTATGTAAATAATATTTCAGACTTTCTTCTATTTTAGTCTCAAACCACAGAACACTGCAGTGTTTTTAAAGTTGTGTCAACAGTTGTCAGTGTTCCAATAAAACATTTTGATTTACAGACATTTCAAACCGGACTCATGGGTCCAGTTTTTTGGGTCCAGTATTGTGTGGTTTGGTGGTGGTGGTGTGTATTTTGGTGGATTTGGCCAGGAGCAGCTTTACACTTTTAGCCTAAATACTGAGCACACAATGCTAACACCACTACCAGTACTTCTCTGTGACAACAGGTATCTGATCTGATCTGATGCTGACTTGTTGGGAAACATGCTTGTGCTGTCTTACCACAGTAAGATTTGTTTTTCAGTCCAGAGATAGGACCAAGGTATAGTAAGACCAGGTCAGACTGCAAGCAGGAGAAAAAGTAAGCCTCCATCAAAACTGAATATGTTTGTTGGAGACATTTAGCCACCAAATCATCCAACAGTTATCTGGGTTTTGTTCAGGGTTATTCTGCAAACGTGACAACCCCGCTATGAGGAGAAGTCAGTGCACATTGCACTCAATGTAACTCCTGAAATGACAATATCACGTCATTTTCTGTTTGTGCGATTTAAATACACAAGATATTGTCTGTAAATAAGGCAGCTTAGAAGTTAGAAGATGGAAGAAGGGCAAAACAAGACATTAAGTAGCCACAGCAGATCATTTTGCCTTGCTTAGTTTGTAAGTGTCTATGACAAATCTGTTCGAATTCAAAAACTCATTTTCAGGTGACTTGGCTCTGCAGATTAATATCCCTTTTCCCACCATGACCATTGTGAGTGTACATGACATGAAAAGCAGACTACACACGATCTAATTAGCTAACCTCTTAGCTAAAATACCTAGCTACCAGAAGCTATCCTGGGTATTGGACTTTTGAATACTTGAGTTCTACCTACTTTCACCATAATTTGATATCTTAACAATATACACTGTTTCCTCAATTTAACAGAAACTCGTCAGATTGAACATTTTCAGAATCTTCCCACAAACTATACAGTCATGTATTGCACTCTCTGTAGGAGTCGTAAATGAAGTTACATGCTGCAAACCTTTTTGTTAATGTGTAATGTGTAGTCTCACATTTGTACAAAACTATTTTCATCAAAAAATAGAGTGGAGAATCTCATGAAATGCTTTGAGTTGAACACATAATGTGTGCACAATGTGATGTCTTTCCCTTAAAAGAAATCCTTTTTTGTTTGATTAGAGAGTGTGTGCATTTGGTGAATGTGGTTGAGTTTGAGCGTCCTGCGAAAATCTGAATGTAGCTGGTGACTTGTATTTGGTAACAACCCAAGTTATAGGTCTTTGCCTAAACTAGCAGCCGTATTGGTATGAACAATAATCATTTAAGAGAGTTAACAAATGTTTTATATCAGGCCTTTTGTATTTAAGCTATTTCTGTTTTTTTCAGGTTCAGAGAAAATACATCAGTAGAGTACTTACAAATCTGCAAAGTGACCTTTGTTGAAAACCCCTTACGCTGTTATACACAAAACTGCTGACTTTTTTATTTGTTAAGAGCACCAAGTTATGTTTTTAACATGTTGAACAAAACTAAATATTTTCTTATGGTGACGTTCATATGCACTGCTTACGTCATTTACTCAGACCTAATGCTGAAATATTTCTCTGTGCATATAAGAGAAACACACGTGCTGTTTATAATTACATATTTCCAATAGGTTTCATGGAGTAGCAGGCCTTTATATTTTTGAATAAGTTGTATGTATAATGTATTTTAGCAGTATATGTGTAAAAAAAACAAAAAACCTTTAGATGATTTTGAAATAAAATGGAAGTACGCTTTGTAAATTTGTGTTGTTGTCACTTAATGATGCAGAGAATGCGTAAAAACAGTCGAAGCTTGGTGGTAAACATGAATTATTCATAACTTTAGTATACATGAGCTTATGGTTCTTTGCCTTGTGTAACGCTAGCGGTACAACATTTGCAAAAATGTTTGCTAGGCATTTTATATTTTAGACATTTACCTGATTCCACCCTAAAATGACTGATGATCACTAGGATGTGACTCATTTGATTAATAGTCCACATTAACTAAAAACCAACAAGCAGCAGGAACATTTTGCTATATTCAAAATAAAACATGATTTGGGAATATCTGCTGTGTGAAAGCTAAATGCTGTTTGATTTATGTTAGACTAGACTGCCTTCTAGTGGCACAAATATATCATTACAGCTGATAGACCTATAAACAGTAGTAGAATCCCAGTTCCATACTACAGCTCTTAGCCATTTTAACAAGGTTCAGGACTGTGTGTTGTGTTAAAACCCAAATGCATAGCACTGCACTGCTGAAAAACCTGGAAGTTGAAATGTACAACTGGCAGAGTTGGAAGCTGAACTGCATGACCTGAGTTTTCTGAACAGGCTGAAAGAAGAAATGCTTTGGGCTTGAGAAGTTAAATAAGTAAATTGCCCGAGATTGAACGTGGATGACAAGGAACTCAATTTTGGTACTTGTAGACATAATGCTGCTTTTGATTAAATGGCAACCTCAGAAAAGTAAAACCAATCTGGAAAGGCCTTAAACCTAATGACTAGCGACTCTACTGATTGCAAAAAGAAGTCCAATTGCATTGGATTCTATGAAAAAATGAAATAGCATGCTTTGGGCTGCGGCTACCTTGTGATTGACAAGTCACTACCATGACGACTTGTCCATCAGGTTAGATACAAATCATATCCTCCGCACTGCGTACAGAAAACTAGCCGTGAAATATTTTTTTGTGTTTTCATGTAAGACGTTTTACCCTTTTACAGTGTGTTTCCAATGCGTGAAAGTAAGTCCGTAATTGTAACATTTTGGTCACCTAATGATGCCTTGTTCAGCTTTTGGCTGTACTAAAAGACACTCTAAGGAGTCAGCCATTTTTTCTGGTAAGTACATTTTATTCTAAGCCTGTTTTTTTGCTAGCAAAAATTGGCATCCCAATTAATATCACAGTCATTGTAAGTTATGGATGCACACATTGCTAACCTAGTTTGCTAGCTTCACTATAGTCGATTCTGGTTCAAAAAAACAAGATGGAGACAGCCAAAATGCCAAACTTCAGGCTTCAAAATGGTGGTCAACAAACCAATGGGTGATGGTATGCCGGCTATATCCACTTCTTTTAAAAAGTCTTGGCTTCTGATAGTCAATCATCACAACCTTTTAACAGATTACAATAATGTGTTGGCCTCTCTGGCTCAGTTTTAGATTGGTTTGGACTTTTCTGTCCGGCAGAGACTTTTAGTTGTTTTCCTTGGTGACCACTTCTCGGCTAACACATGGGGGGTCCCTCAAAGCTCCATTCTAGGACTTGTGTTGTTCAGCCCCTATAAATATCTTGTAATTAAACAAAGATAAAGCTGATGTTTAATTATCGGAGCACAGGTCCTGAGATAGTGCGCACTAATTTATAATCCCTGGTACAAAACGCCAAGCCCCTAGCAAAAAATTTTCTTTAATCTGTTTAACAATGTCAGTGTTTTGTCCGTGGTAATTTTTTACCAGTCTTTTAGTTCTTTCTGGAATGTGTGTGTGTTTCTAGATGGGTTTAAATGTGTATTACTGTGTCAATGTTGAGCATTGTCAAAATAAGTGTTCTGTTACCCGGTGACAGACAATAAAGATATCTTATCTGATCTTAAAGTCCTGACATTGGCTGCAGAATACATTTTAGATCCTTTTATTGGTGTTCAAATCACTCCATAGACTAGCGCCTGGATACTAGTCCGACATGGTTTTAATCTATGCTGCCACTAGATCACTGAGTCTTCTGGCACTGGCCGTCTAGTTGCTCCATGGGTGATGACAAAGAAATCCATATTTTTATTGGAATTTTAGCGATTTCCATTTATATAGACTTTGCAGTACTTACTTTTTATGTTCTCATTTTTGTCTTTATTGTTATGAACCAACTACCAAAGCAAATTCCCTGTATGTGAAAACCTACTTGACAATAAACCTGATTCTGATTTAATATTAGGCTTCTAACATGTGCAGAGTGTCAGCTGGGTCTGAACTTCAGAAGGCCACAGAGGGTACTTCTGCAGTTGTGAGGGAGCTCACCTAGAGATATTGTCAATTAACTCAGGTTATATTATGAATTATGATTTGGTAGTAAAATATGTCCACATATTTGTCTCTTGGAGGAAAATAACATCTCATTACATATTTTGGGGGAGATTCCTTTGTTTAATTATAGTTCTATTAACCAATAAATTACCAGCTATAATAAGCCAGTGGCACAGGACACACTATCAAGTACCCTTTGTGTGTGGAAACTAGTATACAAATAAGCAGAGAAGTCAAATTATATAATAAATCCAAGCCTGAACATCATCAATTCAAGGATTGCTATGTTTTGTGTGTTTTGTATATGTTTGTATTATACCAATAACCAATCGAGATAAATAAAAATAAACAAATACCATCCAGTTTAGCATCAGTTCAAGAACACATTTGGAACGTCACAGTTGATGCCACAAAAGAGCCCTTTTTAGCTGTGGGGATACGTCACACAAACAATATGTAAAAGTTCTGGGAACCTCTGAGCTAATGAACCTGCCTGCTGTATGTCAAACAGCTCAACACTCGTTTCGTCATTCATTGATCCTAAGACCACTGTAATTATTATTATCATTATTGTAATTATATAACTCATTACTCAGAATGTAATACTACTACATCAACAGGAAACGTATTAAAAGAATGTAATTAGCTACACACTTCTTACCCTAATGCTTTATTACTTTCTTAGAGTAAAAAAACATCCAAAGCATTTTTGTGTGCTTATGTATTCACAACATTAAATGTTTATATACAAACCGACTTTGGTTGATCCCAACCTATTGTAAGTTCCTGAAAGAGGTTTCTTAATAAGATATAAAGAAAAAACAAGAAATTCAAAACAATGTCATTATAAAGCAGTTCAATGAAAGTGGACAAATGGTACATTTCTGTGTGAATTGAACTACACCGGTTGTTGATGGTTCTTCAATGACGAGCGCTTTTCAGAGGAAAAAAACATAATGGGCTGAACAACATCAAACTGGTGATAAAAGCTGCCTTTTACAGTGCTCTCTTTAATAGGCTACAAGATAACAGTATGAAACTCATCCTCAGATATGGGCTATTAAACACTAAAAATGTCGTAGTCAGAACAATATCCGACCTGAAAATGAGAGGGTTACTGCTCCCACATGGCAAAACAACAACAACATAGTGTCAACTATCAATATTTAAACAGGACATGAGGCAATCACAGATTATCTGAGCAGAAGTTAAAACAGATGTGAATGTGGTTCCTTTAAAATATCACATAACGTGTTGTGCAAAAAAGAAGAGGAAGACATTCATGTTCCACTCCTCCATGTGTCTACAGTTAACACTGCCAAGTCAAGTAAAACCAACATGAAGTCTTAGTGACAAGATACAGACTGTTTTGGAATATTGGCATGAATCTGCTCCATATCATCATGTAATGAAGACTTTTTGAAGAACTGAGAATACTGTAAAGGTGAAAATGTTCAGACAACCAGAGTTGCCTACTGGGGTGATTTCATATCAGGACGATTTTAAAACATTCCATAAGAACTCACTGGAACCCGTTACCATCTTCGTGGTACTCATCTCATCCATGTACCCCGACTCAGCCCGCTGACTGGGTGCATCCCAGGTGGCAGCGGAGGAGGCAGCTGATTGTGTCCAGCAGTTGCTGGTGGTGGGTACCCACTACTCAAACTAGGAGGCATCCCCATGACTGAAGGGGGTGGGGGTGCCAGCAGGTAACTATAGGCTGAGAGTGGGGGAGTGTGATAGGATGTGGTGCCTGGGGGGTAGTGGTGGTAGCCCAGCTGTGGGGCACAGGCCTGAGGTACAGTAGTGTAACAGGAGCCCTCTGTCTTCATCATGGACTGGAGCTTCTGGTAGCCTTCGCTGGAGACCAGGGAGCTAGAGGTGGGGAGGTCCTTGGGCGGAGGAGGAGGTGGAGGTGGGCAGTGGGGTAAAGGTGGGGGAGGTGGTTTAGAGGGAAGATCTAGGGCTGGTGGGAAGGAGGAAGGTGGTTTGTGGTCTATGGGAGAAAAGAAAGATGCAGTGAATGTTGATCCAAGAAAACCTTTGCACAAGCTGTAGAAGAGTTAGTCTAATTGCAACCTGTGAAGAACTCCAGGCCCAAAAGGGTTAAGGCAGTGCTGGAAAATAACGGTGGCCACACAAAATATTGACACTTTGGGCCCAATTTGGACATTTTCACTTAGGGGTTAACTCACTTTAGTTGCCAGCGGTTCACATTAATGGCTGTATGTGTTATTTTGAGGGGACAGCAAATTTACACTGTTGTACAAGCTGTACACTCACTACTTTACACTGTAGCAAAGTGTCATTTCTTCAGTGCTGTCACAGGAAAAGATATAAACAAATATTTACAAAAATGTGAGGGTTGTCCTCACTTTTATGAGATGCTGTATGACTGCTGGATTACAATGTAAATTCTGCTGTTGTCTCTCACCAGATAAGAGCTCATGAACATCAGGGAAAAGAACACCTGCAGATTTATTTCAGTGCTTTTCACTGCTGTACCTGGACTCCTCAGGAACCTATGCCATGGTCTTGTTTGTGTCTTTCAGCCGCTTAGACTCCATCATCACCACCCAAGTGGGAGCTGAGCCTCGGCCCCCCTCACACGGAAAGACCAGCAGAGGATGCTGCTGCAGCTCTAAACTCCATTTATAATTCAAAAATATTATGAAAATAACACACTTTTTACTGGCCTCACTAAAAAACACTGAAAGACTTCACCTAACTGAAAACTCTGCAGCTCAGCTGTTAACCAAAACCAAGAGGAGAGAGCAGACCAGTTCAGTCTTAGCTGCTCTGCACTGCATCCTCTAACATTTAGAATTGATTGTAAGGTCCTCCTCCTAATATACAAAGCCCTTAATAGGCTAGGATCAAGCTACATTGCTAACTACCTTGTTCACTACTTGCCTTCAGGAACACTGTGATCGTTCTCTACTGGTTCATTGGAGATGTCCAGAAACAGCAGAGAGAAAATCAGGGACGCAGGCTTTGTCAATTACACCCCAAAGCTATGAAACACACGAGCCGCAGATATCAGGGAAGCCAGCTGGCTAAACATGTTTAAAAGAAGGCTTCACTTTGGCCTTTAACTACCTATGACTCTACTGATACAGGCACTACATTTTTTGCATCACACTTATGCACTGCTGCACTCTTTTCAATGTATTATCATTCAGTGGGGTTTATTTTCCTACTTTGTATTAGACATTCACCATTTTTAGCTTATTTCTAAATATAATTATGTTATTCTTCTTGACTTTAAAATATAAAATGCTATCCCTGTTTTTAAAGCTCATTCTGTGTCTTTTTTATGCGAAGCACTTGGAGTACCATTTCTTGTAGGAAAATCTAAATCATGTATAATATTATTATTAGTGTTATTGTCTAACTAGGTGAATTAAGGGTTTATTTCCACCAAAGATGGTGATTGTTGGAACAATGGAAAGACTAATCAGGTGAGTGAAAAAGGTGCATGGTTGTATTTTTCCGTTTTTTTAATGAAAATGTGTGATAATATTTCCGTTTGTCATTCTGAGTGAATTAGACTATAAAGTCTAAGACTATTTTTTTTG
>JAPMOB010181693.1:0-10360 GCA_029875015.1 Lepomis gibbosus
GCGTGAAGTAAAAAAAAAACTGGTTAGAGCAGCTGACAGTTTAAAAAAAAATCTCCGATGACCGGCAGAGAGAGAGAGAGAGGGGCACAGTCAGCTACGCAATAACGATTTTTTTTCAATCCCCAAAAAATGTACATGCAAAACAAAACACAATGCCTTTTGAAGGGGAAGAAAGCTACCATTCTCTTGTCACAGTTTCACCATTTGCTGGTTTCCTTTTAAACAGGGTTTTGGAAAAGTACCTCTTTTTGTGTTTGTGTTGTCTTTTTGAGGCAGTGACATCTGGGTCTTTGTTCTAACAGGTTTGAGATATAGGTAGCGGGATTTGTGGCGTCTTAGGCCTCTCTGCATCAACAGGTAGAATTTCATGGAGGTTGTTTCAACTGCACCATTGTTAGCCTTTAGCTGGTAGTCCTCCTGATTTGGATCTTTATGTAGTTGTTGACTAGATGAAGATTCGGCAGTCTTTAAATATCCAATCAATTTAGGTATTTTCTTTAGTAGATCTTGGTCACAGTGTTCTAATAGCTATTGTGCTTTTTGTTTTTGTTCTCCGCTGTCATGTTTTCTGTTTGACATTTGCTGCTATGCTGTCCAGTAGCAGTGACATATTATTTCAGATAGAATTTATCATTATACAACACAAAGTTGTATAACGTAAAGAAAGTCTGTAGTCCCTTCATGCAACAATATGGTAACATAAAATAAGTAAAATTAAATAAACCAATTAGTACTACAGTTATTTACATACATACATGTATACACACAGAAAATTCCACGGTATATATTTTTCAAATTTATATATTTCATATTTGAAAATCAAATTGACATTATGAGCCCTGGCCACATGATGTGTATGATTGGGTGTCTACCCAATTAGCTGCTTGATTTTTTTTAATGTTTGATGCTGTAACGTTACTGAGTATTCCTGACCTATTCTACCAAGTCCAGTTGCCTTTGACCTCAACCTTTGTTGAATATCCTGACATGTTACTGACACCAACTGTGTCACTCACTTCCAAAGGAAAAGCTAAGGAAAAGGGCTACATGCTCTTGCTACTCTTTACATGTGGCATAAGTCAAGCTTCAGTCTTGACTGGCCAGCTCAGTTGTAGCAAAACCAAACAAACAAAAAAAAAAATCTAACTACATGTTACGTTTAGACATGTACAAATGATACCTGCTACCGTTTATACTCTTACATATCCCACAGCTTTAACGTCAATAATACATTTTGTTCAGTTGCAAATGTAAGAAAATACATTTTATTCAATCAAACATTTTTAGATAAACACGTATTTTGAATTTTCCTTTTCCAATTGACAATCATTCCCTTATTCAACAAAACTTTTGCTTTTGCTATTCTAATCATCTAACAGCAGGTAGCTGTTAGTGGTGCATTAACACTAACATATACCACAGCAGTGGCTTGTCTGGAATAAATAAAAGAAGAACTGGGTTATAAGCACTAACACTGATAGCTACCCTTTGTGAACACACAAAGCAAAACACAGTGCCTACAGATGCACAGACTTAATCAACAGTAAATCCAGTGACTAACTAATCACTCAGACAAAGGTAAGTGTGCTAGTGATGAAAGACACTCAGAAGTAAGAATCGACAGCGCTGATGCCCTCTGGTATTCTTCCTCAATTTGTGCTATGTCCTGTGACCATAAGACTCTGCAAGGCTTCATTGTTTAACATTTAAAAACAACAAATGTTCACCCAAGTCCTTCCTTAGCGAAGTCAGAGCCAGCAGCTGCTTTGCTTAGCACAAAGACTGGAAACAGGGAAAAAACCCTAGACAGGCTCCTTCTGAGGCTAACAAAAATTCCTACTAGCACCTACAGCTGACTAATTATTATGTTTCATTTTTTAAATCTATAGCGAGTGTAGGACAATTCTTTGATTTCTTGTCTAGGAGATCTGTCTAGTGGGAGCTTGTCATCTAACTCATTGCCAGGAAGAGGATGAGCATATCCCAAAATGCCAAGTTAGTCATTTAGGAGAGCCGTTAAAAGTGTCAATAGAAAGGGAAGATCTGAAAGGAAAGATCTCAAAGTTAAGCGTAACCGTTTCAGAGATCTTGAAGCAACAGTTTTTAAAAAATAAATTCTGGAGCACCTGCTGGGTTTTAATTGGAAGCAAGCAATGGAGAGGAGTGATTGTCCAATGAATATTAGGAACCCAAGGGCAAAATATAGTAGTTGCAGATTAGTTTGGTGATATAAACTGGGGAGAAATAAAGTAATCTTTAAAAATCAATTCTGTATTTCATAGCAAGCAAAGCGAAACCAGCAAACTTGCTGCCCCATTTTGGACATTGCTGCAGGCAAGACAAGCCTGACTGGCTGACTCCCACATAAAAAGAATTACAGTATTCAAAACAAGAAGGGATTAAGGCATTTACTATGATCTACAAATTCCTACATGAGAGGAATGATTTTAATTATAAATGTAAATTGGAATAATCTAGTAATCTCAACAGAGTGTATATGTTAGTTGATTTTAAGCCAGAATTAAAAATTACAACTAGATTGTTTGCATGGGTATTTACAGTATATTGGAGGACAGAGGCCTTGCAATGTTGGTTAGAATGTGACAGGAGTCTCTGAAGACATGGATGGAGACCTGATATGCTTATTTAGCTTCAGAAACCTTTTGGCAACAACATTCAACATCCTCTACTTAAAGCAGCTGTGTGTAGCCAAAATGAGATGGATATATGGATTTTGTTGTTGATGTTTTAATAAAGCCTTCTGGGAGCATATATAAACAGGGTAAATTGGGTCTAAAATATCAAAATAGAGCCTAAAATAGGACAGAGCCAGCAACACTAAAGCACACAGATATCCTTTATTTTGCCCATTGTGGCAAGGGTTACTGGAATTATTAGTGAGCGTTTGATAATAACCTCAAATACTATTTGACCTCCATGTGGGTCTACAAATCTTTGATAAACTTTGTCAAACAAACAAACAAACACAAAATGTACTTTCATTCAAAGTCACAATGGATCCATTTGGCTTAGATAACGGAAGATCCACAGAGTGCCTTTCAATAAGAGATTCAGTCTGGAGCACCGTGGCTCAACAGGGGATGAATCAGAGAAAAGCATCTATGAGGGAGACAGCAACAAAACAAGTCTCTCTTGTTTGAAACCTTGACATCCCAACATGTTTTTTTCATGTAAAAATCACACTAATTGTTTGGTTTCATTTATATCTCATTCCCTTTTTTTGTAAAATATTCACAGTATGCTCTGTGGGAGGGTTTGGAAGCGTTGTTCCCTATTGGGAGCTAATATCCAAGTCAGCAGTTCTCGAATTGTAATGATAGAGTGCCCAAAAATGTAATCCCTCCTTGAATGTCTCCCATGGTGAGTCAATGACATAACTGACAAAGCTATTACTTCAGACAAATGTCTCTGGCAAATTCACACCAGGATATCCAAGCAGAAAAAATAATACCATCTTTCGTTGAACTTGCGACACTTCCTACTTTCTTTTCCCTTTCTTTTCCTATTGTTTTTTGATTTGATTGTTTTGGTGCTTATTGAGTAGAAGATGTACCGTATATCACAACATTCTTGACAAGCTACAAACGCATAGAAAACACACACACACACACACACACACATACACACACACACGCAGGCAGTGTGGTCAAATACATATCTATTTAAGTATGTATCTAATTTAAAAGTTACATTTGATTCTATCTATCAAATTGAGCCTTACTAGCAGTCTATCAAACTGAAAATACTTTAACAGGACATCTCTGTAACATAAACTACACTTAAATGACAGCTTATTGTTTTTGGCAGGAAGGTGCATTAATTTATCACCACCATCTGGTTAACTGTGTAATTGGCTGGTATATCCAACAGATCTATTGGCTACTTGGGCGCTAAAACGTACAGACTTAGTTTACACTGCTACAAATAAAATATAAAGTAAAAGAAAAGAAAATAATAGAAAACATTCAGTAACATATCCAAGATCTGTCTCAGTCTCTCCTATTACTGAACAAAATCAGTCTCTCCCTCCTATTACTGAACAAAATCAGTCTCTCCCTCTTAACCATCTCACAATTGCTAGCTAGCTTTGCAGACATAACAGAAAAGACAGTAAAAAGTAGTATACAATGTACTTGTTTCACACTTACACCTGCAAGCTGCCTGATCCAACCACAGTCCGATCTGTTAGACAGCAGTTCAGTTCAATTTTATTTTATTTATATAATGGCATTTCACAACAACAGTTATCTCATAGTGCTTTTCATATAGAGCAAGTCTAGACCAAACTCTTCTCTGTACTATTATTTAGAGACCCAACAATTCCCATCATGAACAAGCACTTGGTGACACAGGCAAGGAAAAACGTACTTTTAAGAAGCAGAAACCTCGAGAACCATAAGAGTGGGCAGCCATCTACCTCAACCTTGTCATATCTAAGGGATGGTTCAGGATTCCCCTGAGCCAGCCCTAACTATAAGCTTTATGAAAAAGAAAAGTCTTAAGCCTGCTCTTGAATGGGGAGATGGTGTCTGCCTCCTGAACTCCTGAAGAGCTTGATAGCTTAAGGCTCTGACACCTGTGTGTAGCTTAATTTGTAATATTATTTTAAATTTATTTATACCACAACTACCTTTATTTTGTTTTTATAAAATACAGCAAGAAAGTGTCAGATACTCAGTGAGTGAACTCAAAAAAACTGGTTAGAGCCAGCTGACAGTTTAAAAAAAAAATCTCCGATGACCAGCAGAGAGAGGGAAAGAGAGTGTGTGTGAAGACACAGTCAGCTACCCAATGAGGATTTTTATTCAATCCGAGCACAGATATTGACTCGTTTTACTGGTATAATACTTGTACTCGGAAAATGCTTTATCCGTACTGGATACTTGTTTCAGCCGAGTATCTGGCTCAACTCTAGTAAATATGAGCGTATTTCCCCCATTTTAGCCTCATTCCACTGGCTGCCTGTACAGCATAGGATCCATTTTAAGATAGCTTTTACTTGCTTTTAAGTGTCTTAACGGCCTTTCTCCACCCTACATCTCTGAGCTGCTACATGCCTATAGACCCACCTGTTCTCTCAGGTCGATCAACTGCTCCTAAGTGTGCCCAAAACCAAGTGCAAGCACAGAGGGGACTGAGCTTTTGCTGTCGCAGCTCCTAAACTGAGGAACGATTTACCTCTGCACATTAGACAGGTATCTTCACTGTCTGTTTTTAAGTTTCTTCTTAAAACCCAGCAATTTTCTCTGGCCTTTGAAAACTGAAGTTGAGATAGTTGTATTGATTTTATTGTTTTATTGTATGGTTGTTTTATTGTATTGTTTTTATTTGTGTTTTAAGCATTGTGTGAGCTTTGTCTTTAGTGTCTTTTATATATTCATTTATTGTTTTACTGTAAAGCACTTTGTTTCCACTTGGATTGTAAAGTGCTCTTCAAATAAAATTTGATTGATTGATTGATAGTTGGGATGGGGCTAAGAGACAGTTTGATGGTTTAGATGAAGAAATTATTTAAGTTAATTGGTAAAGGTGGTTCCTGAGTTTAGAGATAAGTCATGCCAGTTGAGGGCAGGTCTTTGTGAGTTTTGTCTCTAATAAATGGAATAAATAACATAAAAGAAGCTCATGAAGATGTTACTACTGAGGGATATAAATACATGGCTCAATAGACCTGGCTACAGTGCTGAAAAGAAACCTGGGATTGAACTTATTTTCCTCCCTGACGAGTAATACACTGCTCTGGCATTAGGGAGGGCGTTCCTATAAGTTTTAAGACTATCTTGCCAAATTAGACGAGATTCTTCTAGATTGGTGGAAGGCCATTTCATTTCAAGTTTCTGAGATGTTTGCTTTAATTTGCAAGTTTCAGTGTCATACCATAGAGTTAATCGTTTGTTTGTTTCATTATATTCTTTTTTAGAGGAACAACAGAGTTGAGTGTCATTTGCAGCGGTACTTTTAACAAGATGCTCAATGTGGGAAGAACTGAAATTAGCATAGCACTCATCCGTTTCTTTGAGACATGGTAATGAATAAAAAGCTGATGGAATCACTTCCTTAAATTTAGCTACAGCAACATCAGAGACATATCACGCAGAAATTGTCTAATGTTGCGTAGTCCAGTAACAGGAAGTCAAAAGTTATCAAGTAGTGGTCAGATAAAAAGGGATTCTGCACTATGAACACTTAAATGTTCAATTTCATTACCATATACCAGAAAGAGGTTGGGGGTGTGGTTGAAACAGTGAGTCGGTTTGTGAACCCTCTGACAGAAGCCAAGTGAATCTAATAGTGCATCATAATAGTGGAAATGAAGAAGGGGCAATAATCAGATGTATTCTTCTGGTGCAGCGATTCAACCTGTGATATTTTATTTACAAGTTCTCCTTATTGTTAGGCACTCCATGGAAGGCTAGGATAGGTGAAACCATAGCACACATGGTCAAATAAAAGTTTTACAAGCAAGCAATATAAGCAAGACACATCACAGGACAACATGTGAAGAAGCAGAAGAAGAAATGTAAAAAAAAAAACAAAGGCAAAATGCAGCATGGCGCCTTAGTTATGATGACGATATAGTCTGCTCTGGAAGAGGATGATAGAGCAAGTATAGCATGCAGAGGAGGAATGGTAGTGGATACAGAGGTCAAGAGCATTGGACCTGGGCTGTTAGGTAACTCCATTTTCATTAAAAGCAGCATGGTGTGCTCAACAAACAGACACGTTGAACATGCTCCACATATGTAAACATATTTTGTAGTATTTCCTTTTTCAAACATAGTTTGATATATTTTATAACATATATCACTGAGAGGGCTGTTTACTTCCTGAGTTCACTCTCAGTTTAAAAAAAAAGGCAAGCATTTTAAGGCGTGTTTCTTAACAGACTCGCTACAGTAAAACATTTCTCTCAAATCAGATACATTCCCCTGAATCAACATACTGATGGTTTATGTTAATTGAAGATGAGACAACATGCCTACTTTGCTTCATTGGGCTAAAAAAGGACTATTTTAGCATTGAAGGGACAAACCAAAACATAGGCTTAAAATGTTTTGTGGGCAGAATATTTTCTGGCTTTAAAAAATAATCACATAGGTTATGTTTGGAGTAACACTACTTAGCAAGTAAGTGGATAGTGCTGTCCACTCAAGCAGTGGCCAAAGTGTGTGTGTATGTGTTTGGATGTCAGTTTAATCTCTAGGAGCTAAAAGTGTAAATATAAATGTGCAGTTCTACAACTTGTCAGAGTTAATTGGCTGTGAGTTAGCAGAGTAGCTTTCCAAGCAGCATTAGTGTATGCGGTGGAGGCCATGGACACCTTTCACCTCTCTTTACAGAAAATGATTGATTCTCTATTCCCACCGAGTGCAAATGGCCATGGTCTACATTTGGAATATGGCCATGTCAGTTGGAAAGCATCACTCCAGGGTTGCAGTGTGAAATGAGTAAAGGGCCTCTGAAGCAACAAAGGATCTCTATATTAAATAAAAGATGAAAATAATACTAACCTTGGGGCTGCTTAGTAACAAGAAAAGCCCATGAGCCATAGTTACTTTCTTTTAATCACCAACAAAAAAGCTTAATTTCCCCATCTCGTATGATATATAATGCACTTGACCCTACAGTCTGACCTCTATATAGTCAAGCAAAAACAGAATTTCCATTGAGGGTTTACTTTTTTCTAAGTAAGAATTGGTTGGTTACAGTAATTAATGTATATAATTCTTTAATCTTATCATATTTCTATCACCTAAGCTAAGTAGTAAAATCTATTAAAATCTGTAATCATGATCCATTAACTTTGTACAGAGAAAAGTAACACACTTGGTTTTGCATGTAATGAATTCCTTTTTGTTCTGAATTTGCTCTGCATTTTATTTCCAAACTAACAAACAGCTGACTGAAAAAACTGCATGTCCCTATGATTCCCCATTGAAGTGCACATGTGATGTGCACCATGAAGAACACAGTGTTCTGATGTATTCCACCTCTGTAATTGATTTTCTCTGGAAATAAATATGTTTAGAAATACGTTTTGTTATACATGTCAGTAGACCTTCACTCTCATCTGTCCCATAGTGAAATCAGTTATCTATAGTGTTTTTATCTCTTGGTGTCACGGAGAGAGAAGTTAGGAACTTCAATCACACATTTTAATGCTACACATATATAATGGACCCTTTACAATGAGGCAGTCTATTTATGCTGTCAATGGACAGCTCTCTCTTGATCAGTTCATACTCCTACCTCAATATGTATTTAATCTGTGGGCTCACCTGGCAAAAACACATATGATCCTTTCTAGGAATTTGACTATTTTAGTACTGAATGCTGTTTTCAAGTATCATATAACATTACTGATTGTGGGTTTTTTATGGCTAAGTGTTCTAATTTGAATCTAACAATCACAAAGCTTAGCTCATGAAGCTAGGTCCTGTGCAAAAGGACAGAAAAAAAGACATTAGGCTACACCTGTCTTCAATCTTTAGGCTTTTGTTGCTCAAAAATTTTTTAGGATGATTTTAAGGTTGAGACTATAGGTTGTAAATAATAATCACTTTAATGGAACAACATGTATTGCCTACCACCACCAACTGTGTTTTACAACCCAGTTCATTCAAACAATTGATGAAATCACAGCTGTATTTAGAGCTGCACATTTATAACTGGGTAACCCTTGACTTAATTTGCATTTTGAATAGAAAAAATCATGGAAATCTCACTGGCATTTGACCCAGTGTTGTGATACTGTGTAGTTGTGTTACTCTGATCTTTTATGGTATTAAGTGGTGACATAAGGTGATGCAGTTTAAAGATTCAGTTTAATGTGCAGCACTTGTACTTATGTAAAAACTAAAATAGAAGCCTTGATTGGAAGTCAGAGAACGGGCTTGGTAGAACTCAACTACACTTAGACATAGTGTAAACATACATCAAAGTCAACAATTCCCAATTGCACACAAGTCTAAAAAATATAGGCCAATGGCTAAGCCGATCATGCTGCCTACATAATATTGAAAAATATTCTTTTAATGTAACTGATTCATTTATTTTAAATCCATGTTTTGTTTCAAACTGCACTAAATGGTTTGTTTTGGAAAGATGAAATAAAGTGCATGTGGATTACAGAGTAATGACTTTTCAGCAAAAGAGCTTTCCATAAAGCCTGAGGTCATGATCCAAATTGGTCTCAAATACCGCCCAGTAACAAACAAAAATCCCTGTTGACCACCCTTTCATGACATAGAACAACCATCCACTCTTAATCAAACTACCACAGACTGCTCAATGAAAGAATGGCACTCGTAAACTCAATAATCACTCATGGACACAATAATGACAGCAATTCCTAGGCAGCGTAAGTGCTACTTGGCCTATGTTCAATTTAAACAGCATTAGGACAACCACAAAATCAAACCAATTCAGACTAAATCAGATGCAGATGGACAGGATCTGTCAGAACTGTATCTTTGCTCTCTTACAAGTCTGCCCCTTTTTGTCATAATGAGCTCATGTCAAACAACTGCAAGGACATATGCAAATTACTGTAGCTAACAGGAGATAAGTCTTTGGCACCACCACTGGCACTGACAGATGCTAGAGACAGACACACACCATAGAACATTTTGTCTCATAAAGGCAAAGCTGTAGGCTTCATGGGCTAAGATTTGGTTGGCTTTTCACTGGCTAACGAGATTCTGATATCTTGGCAGCACAGTGATCGGGGTGAAACAGAGCAGTATGAACTGTCACAGTTCAAATTGTGCCATGTTGAAATGGGAGGCAGACAGGCTGGCAGGCAGACATTTCCAAAAACCAAAGACCTGGTGTTAATGGTACATTTAAGCCTACTATTGGGCTGTCACATTATCCAAAGGAAGATTATTTCTTCTGAGTAAATGTCTGGATGAAAGCGTAATAACCTAATGGTTAGTTGAAAATCAGTATGTTTAAATTAAACATCCATTACCCATACAATTCTACACATGGAATGCATAATTTATTTTATTAATAAGCTATTTTAGTCACCATTCACGTCTATTTATGTCACAATAATGTACATTCATTTCCCTGTATTACACTTGAATCTTCTCATATTTCTCATTCTTTCTATTTGTTACTCAGAATGAATTTATTTTGGCCTCACTTCCCTTATCAACATTATACCATTATGGTGTGACAAAATGCCTAAAATGCATAAGGCCACACTTATTTGCATCTCATTTTATTTCCATTCAGTAAATTGTGATGATTCAACATTTTCTTTTCATAATTGAATTTCATTGAGCACTGACACAGTGTGACTGGTTGGCCTGTGTGTTAATGTGTGTGTGTG
>JAPMOB010181714.1:0-10544 GCA_029875015.1 Lepomis gibbosus
GTGATGTTTTAATAAATAATACGCGCTGGCTTTTTCTGTAACATGCGAAGAGATGAAAATCTACACCTTCATTCCCAGAAACACAACCAAGATTAAAGAAAAATGTTGCTGTCTAAAGGAAATATGAGTTCCTGTTAATTTATAACTTATCTATATTTTTGCGGCTTTATGGAAAGTGAAACCAGTTATGACCAGAAGATGCAAGGTGTCTGCATACTGCAAATCCAGCTTCTAACAGCCCTGCTGAAAAAACTACTTCTGTTACTGTTTGTGTACAAGCAAGTGCAATAGTATGAATGCCTGCCAGGAAAGAATGTCCAAAAGTGTGTGTCATTTATTACTGTGACTCCCAAGGTCATCCAGCCCCCTGCTAATGATGGTGGTCGCTAAAGATTACACTGTTGAGAAAACTGTAACAAAATCTGGTGCTCAGATGAATTCAGTTTTGGATTCAAGGTCAGTTTGGATGAATTTAGCAACTATCAGACAGAGAACTCTTCACAACTACAGTGACTACAAGAAAATCACCTGTAATTATCTGGGAGACTTGTGTGTTTCTATGTTGAGGAACAATAAAAGAATATATCATTCAAAGCAAATTTTGAAATGGGAATACAGATTTGAGAAAATACTTCTGGAACCAGCAGCTCCTCACACTTTACAAACATATTTCATCGCCTATGTTCATTGCTGCTACCAGGATCATGGACCATCATGTCATTTTAGTATTTTCTCTCGAAATAAATGAAGAGCAGTCCACAGTTTTCAATATGTTTATGATGCAGTGATAACATACTATAACAGAAGGGGCACCCTTCCCTGTGTTTAAAAGGATGTTAATGTGAAGCCTTTAAAAACTTGGTGCATTCCCTTACATTCAGCTCCAGATAAAGAATTTTGGATGTACAGCTTTGATATGCTAAATTCCACTCAGCCTCATTGATGACTGGAATCTTGCTTGAGTCTCATGCTAGTTCTCCTGGTGTGAACTCTAGTTTAATCTGTCTTTCTCTCGCTTTCTTGCTCTCTCTGGTATCTTGATATGGTCTGTGTTCTGCTGTGACTTCTAAACATTTACATTTCTGCTTTCAAGTGCTGTTTATATATGGCTCTTATCTGCTATCTAACACACACGCACATTAAGACAGGGACAGACGGTGAATCAAACCTTTAGTCGTCCTGACAGCAACCCTGTTGCTATGTCCATAATAGGACAGGAGGAGAGAGAAAGAGGAAGGCAGTAAGAGAAAAGAGTGCCACATAGACAGAAGAAGGAGGGGGAGGCAGATAATTTGCCACCGGAGTGTTTTGTGGTGAGGTGAGGCGTGGAACTTTGGTGACTTTAGCTCGCAGGCTTTTTGTGATACTCCATTGATCCCCTGTAGTGAGATTTCTCTTTTCATCTCCCCCTTAGATTGCAGTGTCCACTTCAGAACAGCTCCCCTGGGAGTGGTAGGGATTCGGTGTCTTGCTCAAGGACACTTTAGCATGGTGGATTCCTACAGTCACAGGGGAGATGACTTGGCCTTCTGGTTAAAGGGAGCTTTAGTCTTTAGTCACTCTGCCATCCTGCCCTGCTACCCTTGGCTTGTGTGCTTGAATGATGCCCTATCTTGATAAACTCTTGACAAATTTCCAGTGTGGAAAAAAACACCTCTGGGACCAGTGGCTCGCCCTCTTCTTCAATCAGGGCAGGACAGAAAAACATTGGGTTGCTGTGCATACAGGAGTGGTTTAATCACGGGCTCCAAACTTTTTGGCTTGCAACCAATAAAATAATTGTTAGTTGCTATGCTTATATTTTAGAGGCTTGAAGAAGTGAACTTATTTAGTAATTCAAAGATTAAACAAAGATCAGATCTTTGAAGATCTTTGAGCTGAAAGCTAACATGGACTTGCTAACATGGGTACAATGACAATACTAACACACTGATAATGTTTATGCCATTTTCACCATCTTAGTTTAGCATGTTGGAATGCTAACATTGGCTCATTAGCACTAAACACAAATCATTAAAGTCACTAGAATTTATCCTCTGGGGTGCCTGTACAAACCGTCATGGCAGTTCATGTAAAAGTTGTTGAGATATTTTAGTCTGGACCAAAGTGGTGGACCGACTGACTGACAGACCACCAGAAGGGCATTGCCATCCTTAGAGCCATGCTGCTAACAAGTAAACATAGGTTTTGTGCTGCAAACACATGTTTCTTTTTTTCTTTCCTCTGCTGTGAATCATCTCACAACCCCAAGGTGAAAGGACCCAGACTGCACCAGGTTTAGGTGTCAGCGTCTAACATGACTTGGCTCCATAAGCGTTGATCCTGACCTCTGACATTCCTTTGATTCAAGCAAGAGAAAAAACAGTTACAGAGATCTGTGGAGTATCATATCAGACAGGACTACTTTCCATTTGATCACCTTGTGACATACTATGGCTAGAAATTGACAATGCATTTGTTAACTCAATTTGACAGCGCTTATCAGTTTTCCTTTATTGAGGATAGTTGAATGTAGTGCTTCAGGGCGATGTGCCATGGATGGCAGGATGATAGAGCAAGATACGCCCATGGAGAAGGAGAGGGGTTGATAGAAAGCCTTGTTACAGTGAAATTATGGTGAGAGAGCACCAGAGACAGAGAGAGAGGAAATGACACATAGGTGGAAAGAATCTTATCCCTGGTCCTGTCTCACACTAGCTTTCTCTTTCTCTCCCTGACACATTTTGCACACCTTAAAACCTTAACACACACAAACACACACACACACACACACACACACACACACACACACGCACGCACACACACACACACACACACGCACACACACTCAACATAATTGTACAGTAATTGAACACTTCTTATCTATCTATCTGTCCGAAGAATATCAAAGTAAAGATTCACGGATCGTGTGTGTCTCTGTGCGTTTGTGTGTGCACGTGTGCATGGGCCGTCCGATTCTTATCACACTGTTTGACTCAAAGCTTCTTTTAAGGCAATGAATTCACATCTCGTCCTCTTTCTGTCTCCCCGTCTCTCCCCTTTCGTGCTGTCTCTCTAAATCTCTCTCTCCCGGTCGCTTCTCCTGTGTTAACCTCTCTCTCTTTCTGCCTCTCTCTCTGTCTTTCTCTATATTCAAAGAACATCTATTGTCAGTGTTCACTGCCAAACAGAGAGACAGCAGCTGCATCTACAAAATGTGACTAATAGATGTTCAACATAAAATGAAATAGTGTCAAGTATAAATAATTCTCTGGAGTCAATATCTCAGCATCTTTTTTATTTCTTACTTCACTCACTTTTCTCCTTAACTGCAGTTAATCGAATATCTATTAATTCTTTCCGTGTATCTATTTTTATCGCTCTCTCCCACAGTCACATATTTGTTGTATTCTTTGAGATTATCCCTGTGTAAATTTGTATCTAGAAACATATTGAGTGGCTGGTTTGAAGATAACAGATAACTTTGCCAACACAGCCTTTTTGGCTGTTAACATTATACAGTATGCCAAGCAAGTATGGACAGACTTTGGGACAGATTTGGTGGACAAATAGCCTTGATATTTTCTGTGTAGATTGTGTCAATTTAAATGTCAAGCAAATTTTTGTTTTGTTTTGCATGCCTTCAAGTTTTGTTGAATTGTTGCCAGAATTGCGGTTTGTTATGTTTGGCTCATGCTTAACTGGAGTGTAATAGCGCAAATACAAATATTAAGTACAGGCAACAGGTAGTGACTGATGGCAGAGGAGACAGCCGAAAGGCAGATGGAGGGGAACAGTCAGTTGTACCTCTGGCTAATTTCCCCATTGATACCCATGTATATTTGACATTTTATAGTACACTATCTTTGGTTTGGCCCGGGGCTGTGAAACATTTTCTAACATGCAGAAGACACTTTCAGCTGTCAATTGCAGTGCAAATTGAACATGGAAAAATGGAAGAAAGTCTCAGAAGCACACAGAGGGTGTGCTGTTTTTTTTGTTTTTTTTTGTCATTCATCAGCGGTATAGATCAGAGAGAGATTAGAGAGACGAATAAGAAAAGATGAAAAGAAAGGAAAGACAGAGGGAGGGGCTGGGTATAAAATAAGAGATGAAAGGATTTAGGGTGTAGTAACAGCTAGATAGATTCACTAAACTCTGTGTGATTCTGCGCGTCTATGCTTGTATTTGTGTGCGGGTATGTGGATTTTTAAGGGTGTACCAGCAGTTAGATGGGTGTGAGAACTAAAGATTACATACCTTTGCACTTATTACTGATCCACACCTGAATCTCTTGTAAATCTTTGACCTACTTAAGGTGTCCTGATCTCGTTGAGGTTGCTTGACTTATCCTCAGAATGCTGATTGAAGACACGCTCAGAGGCTGATAAGTTCTGACAGAACAGGCAAGATAGGGTGTGTTATGCCTTGTCTATTTCATATGTGATCACGTCATCACGGGCCAGATGACAGCTAATGCATATTGGATATCACGCCCAAAAGGTGAGGTTCCCTAGGTGAGATCCAGTGTCTTTGGAAATCAAGCGCAAAATGCCCAGTCCTGTGAATAATAACAGACTTATCTTTGGGCTTTTACAGCTGACAGACATCGTTATATCTTTAATAATCACAATCCTAATTACTTGGCTTGACAGATGAATTAAATGTGCAGGAACACTGAAAGAAGGCACATACACACGGAAAAGACCATACATAAAGGATAAGCACAACATATTATAAAGCAGAAAGAGATGTGTCACTCAGACTGTGAACATTAACTTTTGGGTTCAGTACAGCAGGATGTTTCAGCTATATTCATGCACTGTTATCAGATTTTGCTCACGACATAGCTGTGTTCTTTCTTTTTTTTTTATAAGATGTGCATCTGTAAGCAGTACCAGTAATCCTGCACAATGAAGTGTGCATGTTGCTTGTATTGGACAAGCCAGGTGTAATGCTGTGTCTACCCTGCCCTGTGTCAAGTAAGAATACGTTAAAAAACAAAAACCTAACTGATGTCAAAGTGAATTTCCGCAGAAGGTGTTTATGTGGTGCTGCTCGCCCTTTTTTCAGCTGTTATCCAAAGTGCATTGCAGATGCAGAGGGGATCCCAGCGCCTGCTCCACAACACACAATTAAAGGGTCGATGACATTCTGTCGATATTACAGTCAGAGGATCCGTGTCAAGACAACACTCCCTGAATAATCACCACCTTCATCCAACTTACAACAAGCCACCACTTCTCTGTCCTCCAAAAAATCATCCAAAGCACCCTGCAGCAGGTAATCACAGGTGATCGATTGCAGTTTAGCATGTTGAGAATGATGAATTAGATCAAATTAGGTCAAAAGACATTATGGTCGCCTCCTTGGTGGGTGAATAAGCAGTGGTTTAGTTTGATGAATAGGTTATAGGCTGCAGTTATTCTAGGTATGTTTTAATGGCAGCTTTCAAGCTATCATATTTCTAAACTATCAAAAGTCACATCTATGTTGTCAGTCTACTTATTATCTTGTATTTCATTTGGTGTGTTGCTTTTCATCGGCTAGACAAATGCGAATCAGGGACGTCCTGGAGGCCTGAGGGTTTGAGACTGATTGTGTAATCTTAATAACCTCAGTTCCCGGTCGGGGATAGTATTTTTTATATTATATATATATAATATATATTTATATTTTCTTGATCTGTCTTTATTTGATGAATTTATTCATGATTTAAATGGTGATAGTTTAGGCCTAATTCAACATCTCAGTTATCTTTTCTCTCTAAGTAACCTCATCACTGCATTGCACTTCATATACATGTACATGCAAGTTGAATTTCTACTTACAAAATGGAGTTCATTCCTAAAAACCCTATTATGATAAACCTAAACTACAGTCTTCAACTGTCTCTGTGTGTGTGTGAGTGTGTGTGTTAAGGAGCTTTTATCTCAAACACTGATGTCGCAACGACCTGCAACTTCCCCTAGCACAGGAAAGCTCCCTGTCTGTGTGTTTGTCTGCGAGTGTGTGTGTGTGTGTTTGTAAGGAGAGCAAAGATGAAAACGAGTGAGAAAAGCAATGTGTGGCTGTAACGCAGGAGAGATGGATGTGAGCTCACAAAAACCCATGAACTTTTTTCTCTCTCAGCTAAATCTTCTCCATCACTGTACCGCCAGGCGACAGAGTAGCAGCTTTAATTAGGGAAAAATAACTTTTAGCACTTTTAAGAGAAGGAGAGGAAGCTTTCCCTTTGAGTTTTTTTGAGGTATCCGCCTTGTGAAAAATGTGACACCTGCTCTTGTAGAAAGAATGATAGCCCGAAGTTAAAACAAAAACTTGACACTTCATAAAGAATTTTTGGCACCTTCAGACTTTGCTTGACAATTTAACCCCGCTCTTATAGTCTTTGACTTCTGTAACTCGTAGAAATTGTATGAAAGCTTCAGGTATATTGCTTTTTAAGCCCAAAAGTTATAAAATGAGCACACAGTGATTTGCAGGAAAACTCAGCAGTGTCTTCGTTATGGTGGTCTTTGATGCATGATTATCATTCCATTACTGCGATTGCTGCTGCTTATTGTTTTAGCCATAATTGTGCCGTGTTATTGTAAAACAGTTCCTTTTTGTTATTGCTGTAATTAGTTCATTTAGTTCATTAGTTCATCTGTAAGTAGTTCCTTTTCATCCCGCGCAAATGATTATTGTTCAGTCTGTCTTGTTAAAAAAGGTTCTTGGTTGTTTTAATGCTGTAGTTATTCCCTTAGAGCTTGTTGTCTACCTCTGTAGTCCCTCCGGGCAGGCCAAAAGTCTCATCACCATCCGCTCTCTGTCTGTCTGTGCGTGTCCGTGTGCATGCGTGTGTGTCTATCTGTCAGTTGTTATGCAGGATAGAGGAAATGAAAGCTCAGACTGAGCCCCAAGGCTTTCTAAACTGTCTCAGTGTCCTTCACATGCATGCATTTGTGTGTTGCTGCATATGTGTGTGTCTGGGGCTGAGGACATCTGCTCCCAAAAATAAGTGTGTGAAAGTGTCGAAAACATGGAAAGAATACACTCATGTTCTCTTCACACACACACACACACACAAAAGCAAATGTACTGTATAGACACAGTGTTAGGAAGTGATTGAATCTCAGCTTTTATTGTGAAATATTGGATAGCACTGCCACCTTCTTCCTCTTTTTTGTTCTTTGCGTGTGTGTGTCTTCTTTAACTATTGTCTGTTTGTGTGTCTTGTGCGTACACATGTATATTGTGTATCATTTTTAACTCTCTTTCCTAGAACTGACAATAGCTTACTTTGTGTACAATGTATTACATCATGCATGTGCTAGTGGCTATTACTGTTGTGTACTGTAATTTAATATATTTTCAAGGAAAATATCATTATTTAGTTCAACAGTATTTTCCTTTAATACAGTTCTGTTCATGCGTTTATTGTTCAGTCTGCTCACACATTTCTACGACCCAGTTTGTGTGTGTATGTAATTTCCTGGTTGTCCCCCAGCAACCCCCAAGCTCTGATCACAGGAAGTTGAGAGGAAGTTGTCAGGTCTCCGCTATACACACACACACACACACACACACACACACACACACACACACACACACACACACACACACACACACACACACTTCTACCTCCCCCCACGCTTTCACACAAGTAGGAGAAATGGTAGTGGTGAGCAATTGAAAGAGTGAAGAGGAGCAAGAGAGAAGGTGGGGGCAGGGGGAGGGGGCAATGTTCAGGTGTGATAGTCACAGATGTGGTGCTTTCTTTCTTCGTCAAGTGTGAAACGTCGGTCCGTTTCAACACCACCATCTCTCGCTCTCTTTTTTGCTCAGTCCTTCTCCTTGAGGCATCTGCCACTCCTCTTCAAACTAATGGGCCGTTCACACATACGTACTTAAAAGAGGGGAGAGTGACAGGCTGCTATTCATTGTAAGTGAGGCCTGGTGTTGTAGCCCAACACCGCCCACTAAGCTACAGAGATTTAAAAGGCACTCTGTGGGAAAATAAGCTCAACTTTATGAAAATGTCCTCTGACGCAATGCGAGAAGGCGACAGCCAATCTTGCTTGTTTAAAGCCCACAGAAACAGAAGCACAAAGGTGTTTACTACTCCTTCCCACTAGTGGAGTTTCAGAGAACACATACCACGAAAAAAGCTATTCTGTATTCGGGAAACAAATTAAACAAAAAGCAACTGCAAAACAACAACTTGTGTGTAGTATGGCGGCTGCATCAGAACACAACTGTCCAGTCAGAGCAGACTATGGAAATGACGTGCTTCACACAGAGCTTCATGAGAGGCCAGAGAATGCCTACTCCTTTGTGGGGGCTGAAAAATTAGGCCAACGCAGAAATGTCCAAAAACTGCAGTTCTACTAATGGCCAGTTGAGGCTGGCTTCAAAAGCAAGCCAGTCTCTATAGACCCCAATGTTACTGTAAAATGCCCAACTTTACAGCAGAAATAAACATGACAAGTGCACGAGGGGTGAATTTTCATATGACTGTGCATGGCCACTAGGTCGTTCTGCAACCAAGCTTCATTCGACCCACCTCAGCTCCACCTCTTTGCCCATTTTTGGATTAGCCAGCCTATGGGTGACGTCAAAAACACTACGTACATGTTTTATACAGACTACGGTGTGAGTGAAGAGAGAGTGTGTTTACATATATTCTAGTACAGTCTGGTTATTGTCTGCTCTCTCTGGTAGACTGATTTCTTACAAGTCTTGTTAAAGAGACCGGAGGAAGGGATTAAAAGAAGCCTGGTTAACAAAGCTGTATTTCTGCTGGAAGAACCTGATTTTTTTTGCCACGTGCTATACAGGCTAAACTATGTTCCTGTGGTGCTTAAACATATACAAATGCACAAGAAAAAGACCAGGACAGGGAAATGATTGCTTTGACAGCAGTATGGTAGGATGAAAGGAAACATCCTTATATCCAAGATATTTGTAAAAAACACTAAATAAGACAGCTTCCACAGCTGCACTGCAGATTATTTGTAAAAACCCAGCAACTCAACGTAGAAAAAAAAGACGCAAAAAAGCAGAAGACACAGATTTTCAGTGCATCTTGGGAACAGCGAAATGTGTTCTTGTTTTCGGTGTGTGGCGCCAAACTGTTTCTGTCTTTTTGGCTGTTATACTGAGTGTTTGTTATGCGTGTGTGCCATCGGTGTGTGGAGTTCAACAGTTTGATAGTTTCACAGCAAATTAATATCCTGAGACATTCAGTATTTGAACACAGACATAGAAAGTCAGCAGCAGAAAGAACACAGTTGTTGCAGGGAATTTAGATGTATCGTATGATGTGTGTCCTTCAGATGTGTGTATTCGTCAGACCAAATTTGAGTAGTTATAAAAAGGAGAAATAAGAGAGTAATTTTTGGCAATTCTTAGTAGCTGTGTTGTATTGGTATTATGGGATGTTCTTTATTTAGTATTATTATATTCTTGGGTCGGCGCAATGTGATGAGATCACATGGACATCATCATGGACAGTTTCATACACTACTTTGTCTTTTTGACTCTTTGGTAGAAAAAGGCTTTTCAAAACAGACACCTCCTTAATACAATATTTCTAAGATTTGGAGGACGTCCTTCAACTGTTCATCAGACCCTGCTTTTGATGTCTTTTTCTTTTGTGTGTATATGGTGTGTTTGTATTGTGTATCTCTGTACGCTCTGTCAGCGTGTTTCCTTGATATTGAGGCTGTGATTCAATACCTGTGTCATAGCGTAAAACGTCTTTGTTTTTGGTTTGAAGAACTCCAACACGTTTCACCAGAAAAAACGTCTCAGTTTATTGTTTATTCAGTTTGTTCTAAGGCAGCAGCAGATTTCAAAGTGGTGATTGTGGTGTGTGTGTGTGTCTAATTTCTGCCCTGTGTGTCGTATAGTTGATGTGCAGGAAGAAACTAAATGAGGATTTAATGAAGTTGGATTGTTTTTAAATAATGTAAATCATTAGATGCAAATGGTGGAACTAATCTTTTAATGTGGCGATATTACGGTGGTTTTTATCATACATTATGATCGCGTAGAATCCAGTGAGATGTAATTGTTGTTCAGTTGATCAATCCTCATTGGAAAATTGTGTGTATGTGTGTGTATTTTTTCAGTTTCCTCCATATTGAAAGGCGTGTTCATGCACGTTTATGTGAGCGCCTATACGTTTTGTGTTTCTGTGTGTTTTTGTTTCTGTTTTACAACTCTTTCACTGAATTTGTTTTCTCTCCATGAGGCATTTTCTGTTTAAATAATCTTCTAAGAAAGAGATTTTGCTTGTTGACATGTGTTTTCCCTTTATGTGCATGTGTGTGATCCATACAGATCTTTTCTCAATGCCAACCTCTGTCTCCTGGCAGCCAGTTTACCAATAATTAATTACACACACTCCTCACAGTCTGTCTGTGTGAGTCTTTTCCATGTGTGAAACTGTGCTCCCCCATGACAGTTGCATGATTTATCCCTAAAGTTATAAATGAGATTTCACACACACACACACACACACACACACACACACACACACACACACACACACACACACACACACACACACACACACA
>JAPMOB010181792.1:0-11804 GCA_029875015.1 Lepomis gibbosus
CTGAGGCATTTGCAATTCATATTCCCCTGCATGATTACATTAAGAGTATGTTCTGTCATATTTGATTAATGCATTGTGTTTTCTTTAAAACAGGATTAAAATATGAAAACCGACAGAAATGAAGTTATTACAAAGAATGATCAATTTTTAATAATCTACTCAAGGGGGGAAAGTATGGTGTGCTGTTCAGAAATACACAAATCAGGCTTTTGCAACATTTTGTAATCACCATTAGGCTGCAAAGGCAAGCTTTGTTTTAAGGAATAGTTGCAATTAACATGAAAGGCTGCCAGGCCAAGCTTTTATGGCTTTTATGTTATGAAGCTTGAATTAGAGATATTGCTAACCATGGTTGCCAGGTGTACATGTAGTACCACACCGCATGGCACATTTATGTGAAACTGCCCAGATTTTGCTACTTTATTAGCATGCTTTAGTGTAGAAAACCTATAAAAAAGTCTTCTTCTTCTACAACTAGCACAAGCTCTTAGCATATTTACTCTAGATATCTCACAAATCTCCTCGTAATTTACACCAGAAATCATAAAGTTTAATGCACAGTCTTTAATTTCAACGGATGAACGCAAATGAAAACATAATAAAAGAGAAATACAGGTGAAAATACTGGTAGTGCTAAGATGTGAAAAGTACTGTCAGTTTCTTACAAGCAACTAGTACATCATCAGTTAAACCTTTACACATGCTCCTCGTTGTGTATTCAGGAAATGTTCTCTATTAGTCTCATGGGGAGATTTTTCATTTTTCATGAAGAAGCAAAAAAAAAAATACTACATTCAGTCAGATATTTAACTAAACACTGCAGAAAAAGCAGCTCAAGCTCTAATCGTTAATAGCCATTTTTGAAACAGTGTGTGTGTGTGTGCATGTGTGTGTGTGTGTGTGTGTGTGTGTAGTGGAATAAACGTGGGCCTCCAATTCTACCATCAGCCATTTAGACTGACCATGGGTGACTGTGAATTAAAAAGAGGGGCCTTTATGTGCGACCCTGCAGCACAAAAGGCTACATCCATAACTTATAGAGACAGGGAGGCCATTAGCCGCCACTATCGGGCCACCTTTACATAATATGGTGTGTGTAAGCTAATCACTGACCTGAGGAGTCAAACTGCTTTAAATCTACACTGTATATACACTCTGTCGACATTCAGGGAAAACAAGGTGGGATCCAGAAAGGACAGCAAACATTTCATGTGTCGTAGAGACATTCTGTGTTGATACCGCTCGGAAAACCATCTTCAAGAATAAACTTCCACTCGGCTCGCGATTAAAGTCTGCTAATCCTCAGTTAACTTTTATCATATGAGATCAATTGACCATTTGTGTGTGTTTGTGTGTGAATGGAAGCCTGTTTCTCCAAAACAAATCACATCCATATGGCCTTCCAAATGCGGGGGGACAAATCATAATGCCTCTGAAAAGCCAATTATTAATGCTGAAGTAGTGCATTTTCTGGGGACGAGCAGAGACAACAAAGTGTGACTGAGGAACCAGAACCACATGGGCCGGGGCGATGATGCTCACAGAGGAAGTTCCAACAACAAACTATTAGCAGCTGTCAATGTGGCAGTGTGTGAAGACCATATGAGCTACGTTTTGTCCCAGTCAAACCGGTTTAAAAATGACTTTTATAGAAAAATCCAACTCCGTCTGATTTTTTCTTGCTTTTTTAAATGATGTGTGTGCTGCTGCAAATACTTTTCATGGTTTTATTTCTTCTCTGTTATCTTTCATGACACCTTTTATGTTCTATCACGTTGCACCAATAACAGTGAAGTAACCAATATGAGCAAAATTGTTTTGATATTGCTATCCAGCCTCTAATCTTTCAAATAAAGTGATACGCAAGTGTCTTTGATTGTGCTTATCTAAAACAGTTAGACTGACAATAAAGTTGCTACTTGTGCAGGAATCAGGTAAATGATACCATGTATGCTGCTTAAAAAGGATTTGCAAACCATTTGGCCTGACTGCTCTTCATATTACCTTAATGTCTCCCAAAAGACCAAAGCCAAGAATGAATTATTGATAGCCATCATATGGATCGCACGCCATGACTCCACATGCCTATTAGAGGGTTTTGTTCATTCGTTTACGCTAGCTTGGACTGCTGCCTTGAACGACGCATCACTCTTCTTCTTTTACTTTTATCCATTAGCTGTTAACAATAACTGACTTTATGCAGGTTGCTGAGTTTCCAGCAAACAGTGAAAACAAAGTAACATTGTGGGAATCATTTGCATGCTCTATGGTGCACTGAGGTTGTACTTCACTGCCTGTAATTTGACCTTTGACGTCTCTGGTTAGCCTGCAGTCCATTTCCTCCACTGGATTGGATCTGCATTGAAATTGGAAAAGGGGAGACAACACTTTCTGGTGAAACGATAGTTGGAATGATAATTGGCTAGTTTAAAAAAACACAAATCTAATTGTGTGGATCTCCCTGGAGACTAATACTGGACTATCTTATAAAAGGCCCACAGTATCCCAGCAATGATTTATTGTTGAATTCCAGTCATTTTCAATACATTATAGTTTCAAAATTGTGTTTAAATTGAGTGTAGAAGAGAAAAGGCCATTAGGAGATGCAGAAATGAAGATTATATTTAAATATTCATGCACTCGGTACCTTATTATTGAATCTGTACACTAACAAAATCAATATTAAGTGCAGTTTGACATAAATTTATTTATGAATTTCGACTTTCTAAGTACTTGCGTTTTTTCACTCAAAAAAGGATGAGTATAATGCTGTAATGATATCAAAACAGTGTGTCAGGGTGCATTAGTCTGGGAGTTTATGAACCCGCACATAAAAACTCAGGAGCGTCCCCGTGGAAGTGCTTACTAGGCAGAAATGTCGCATTTTACAAACATCAGTCATTTTACAGCCCTGTATCACAGGGCGCTCCTCGACTGTGGGTGATAGTTAGAGAAAGATGCAGTCATCTTGTTTGTCCTAAATGAGATCTTTGCAATAAGCCTACTTGTATTAAGGCCTGGGAGTGGGACTGTGTAACATTTAATTAAAATGGATGTCTCTTGTTGTGCCTAACCTGTCCCCCTAACTCCTTCTTGTTTCCAGGCCATGTCTTTGTTTAGACAACAGCCCAATGTGACACTTATGACACGAGGACGCTGAGGTTCAGAGGATTTTCTTGTTGCATGAGTCTTAATACAGCAGCATAAAATGACATGTGATTGGCTGTCCCTTGCTGAAAGCCTCAAGGAGAATTATAAATATCCTGCCAGTAATAAAATACCAATGTCTTTTCTTTTTATATTGTGTTGTATTGCAGCATGTCTCATTCATATCACACATGCTTTTCTGCACACGTGTAGGATTATTGTTAAATAATAATGAATTTCCATACGCTTCCAAAACAGTTTCTCATCCTTTTGTTTTTTATAGAAATGTGCGCAAAGTTAAAAGGCTCTTTATTGGAGGAGCCACATCTCTGGACACAAGATGATGCCATAAAAGCAGGAAGGCATGAAAAAGCAAAACATCAATCTGAACTAAGAGGGGGAAGCAATAAATCAGAGAATCATAGCCTTCTGCCCCGCCTTTAAAATCATTTAAACAGATTCAAAAAGCCTGATTCTGCTCGAGTCTGTCTGTAAGCACCCTTATAAAGCCTTTATGTGCCTGAGACAGAGAGGATAAAACCACAAAACCTTATTGAGAGACAGAGAAATGATGGCCCGTTCCTGGGAAGTAGAAGCTTTAAACGCTAGTATCGGTATCGGGATCACAGAGCGGAGATGAGTAAGTAAGGATCAAGGAAGTCGTCCATCCAAAGCATTCCTCTAATATGTTTTACAAACCTTTTCAGGTCTCCGTTTCAACGTTGAGGTCCACTCACTTCCAGAGTGAAAGGATCTATATTAGCTTATCAGATGATAAGTCCATCTGCAATATTATAAATTTCCCTATTTAGAAACGTATCAGCTGTTCTGCTTAAACTCAATGCGAGTGGATGAGGTGGATCAAGATGTAACAGTGTGCCCCAGTTAGCATACAGTAATGTATCCATATGATGTAAAATTAGAAGTTTTGTTTATAGTTTCACCAACCTTTACTGATATTTTATTACTTTTGAACATAGAAGAGATCCTATGTGCGATTGAATTCAAATTCCATGGCAGTAATAGGCCTATTGAAGTTCATAAAATGACAAAATCATCATAAACCTAACTTGCTACGACAGCGGAGTCCATAAAAAGTTCATGTCCTTTTTTTCTCTTTTTTCTTTTTTTACTTATCTCCACTACAGAGCTAATACAAAGTGCTGGCAAACAGTTGTAGAGGAAAAGGAAACTCCAACAAACTAACTTTGGACTGCAAGTTATCTGAGTGAGCATTAGACAGACAGATGTCCAACAAAATAAAGAAAACACAAAGCGAGATAAAAAGAAGAATTAAAGAGAGCAACCCCTTTGTCACTTGTATGACAAATTCAAATCCAAATTTTATTTACCTGAAGAATCAACAATGGTGGAAAGTAACTTTCCCATTTATAGTACAATCTCTTAAGTGCTGTACTTAAGCACAATCTTGAGGTGCTTTATTTGAACATTTTCATTTTCTGCTACTAATTTTGATCAAAGTCAACTAGTGATACACATTTTCCAGAATAAGGTGACATTTTTGTTGAAAGCACAGTATTCTTTCTTCTTTCGTGATTCTTACATACATACGAAAACTTATTTAAAAGTTCTTTACTTATACTTCTTAAGGAGTAATTTTACACTGTGGTATTGATACTTTTACTTTAGTAAAGGATCTGAATACTTTTTTCACTTTCACTTGGATTCATCACTATGGTTTTCATTTTACTTTTTTTGTTTTACTTGCTAACAAAGACAACAGCATGTTTTGGGGTTTTTTGGTATTTACTGAGGTGACAAAAAGATGATGATTTATTTTAGAAGATATTGGATACATAAATTACGTGAATCCATGTGAGACTGTACCTTCAAAAGTTGATAAGGTCAATTAAAATATACTGCACGGGCTGACAGTAAGGTTGTGTATTTTTCAGTGAGAGTAAGGAAAGAAATACATTTGTAAGAAAATAGTGCTTAGAAGGGGAAAAGAGTGTGAACAATCACCCAGTTGGATGAATGTAATGCTTTGAGAGAAAATTAATTTTTTTCAACATTTCAACAATTCCAGAAAAATACAATCTGATAATAAGGTAATAACTGTGTAAATGTGCAAATTGTTAATGAGGGGTGAATACTTTGAGAGCAGCTGTAGCAGCTTATAATCAGCCAGGCTGTATGAGAGGAAGCCATTTGGAGGGAAACACTTTCAGTTCACAGCCAAATTCATTCACATTCTGGCCTGAATATCAATTTTAGACATTCAGTGATTGAGGTTAGTTGAGACAGTTTGAGTGAAAGGGTTTGATTGTGTTGGCGATGAAGATGGTGAACGTTTTTCAATGGTCCCAGTGTGTCCTCTATCTGCTTAAACCCTTAGTCCTCTTTCATCCCTGTTCACCCAAGAAAACGAATCATAAAAACCATTCATGCTAAATGAAAAAGGGCATCATAAAGCTGCATTACACTGGAGTACACTCCTCTGCACCTTCCATCCTTATCAATATCACCTTTTGTCTCCTCATGCACACCCCCCTTCCCAGGCCTCTTGAAACAAAGCATAAAAGCCTTAGAAAGAGGCACAATCTGTCATTCCTTTAATATAAGATAAAGGTCTTTAAAAGCTAAAGGTCCAGGTTGTTGTTTTTTTTTTCTCTCCTTTGAGCCTGCAGTCTTTAAGACTGCTCCTCGGATTAGCGGCATGAAGAACTATATTTTATTTGCAAAAGAGCTTAGCGAGCAGAGTCTAAGCCTATACATATAAGTCAATTTATATTAGAATTTCCATACGTGCATTTTCTTGTTACCGTCAATATGCAAAAATGGTACTTACTAACAAATAATGCATAATGTAAGAGAGGCAGGGCATCAATAACTGCATTTGAGCTTTAAAAGAAAATGCAAAAAGGCAGAGCATAAAGATAGGCCATATAAGATATACAACACATTAAACACGAAAAACGTCAAAAATATAAAGATGGCTCTTTGCTCAGGAGACAGCAAGTCATTTATCTATAAAGAGGAGGAGGAAATAAAAAGCTTCCATCCCAGAGCTCTTGTGTATTTCATTTAAGTCAGGTTATCTGCTTACAGACAACTCTCTTCCTCCTCCCAGACCTCCACCCTACATCAGAGGGAAAGAGACCGGTAGAAAGAGGCAATAGACGTTTACATCCTTCACCATCTAAGCTTGCCGTCTAATTTAAATGCAATAAAAAAAATTTTCAGCTCATTTAAAAGTTCAGGAAAGCACATGATTTTGAATATTGTTTGATCTTAAAAAAGGATGCTTTCCTCTTTTTAAGATACCTGGAGAAAAAAAGATGCAGCAGTTTCTTAAAGAGCAGGAGTTTGGGGAAGCAATCTTGAACACAAAACCTGTCAATGTACACCTCCTTCGGGCACATTGGTACACCACATAACACATGTTCCTCTCTGCTGGCTGGCTCGGAGTGGAGAGGATGCTGTGTAGCTTTGTGGTGAGGTGTACTGTTGCTTCTGTTGCATTTTCTCCCACTGGTTTGACATTCAAGATCGCTCAATTATGTATGAACGGCAAGCAATATCCTTTACCATCAGGCCCCAATGTAACATATTTCATTTTCAAGGGCTGCAGAGCACAATCAGACCCTCTGTGTAATTACGACTTATTAAAAATGATTTCAAATTATCAGCGGATCTGTGGGCTGGTGTCTGGGTCCAAACCGAGAGCTGCTGCACTGTATTACACGCAGAATAACTTCCCATGGGTGGATGGTCTGTCAACAAAGATCCCTGTCCTTAGATCACTGAACACTACGAATTAATTAAAGGGAAATCACAACCATCATTGAATTTGTACACATATACATATAATGTGACAAGGAGCACCTATGGAAGCAAATTTTCTTTTTTTTTTGCTCTTCAGAAATGAGTCGCTTTTGGGAATAAGCATTATTGGAAAGGCACCCTCAATGACTTGTTGCAATACACTTTAAGTACTTTCGTGACTAGTTTTTGCTCCCTGTACACAGACTCATAATGAGAAAACACAGTTCAGCAGAGAAAAGACATCTCAAACAGCATGTTTACCCTTCACACAACATGGAGGAATTAAAAATGGATGAGCGCCCCATCCATTATTTCAACCTCCAAATGGCAAAATCTGTATAAAGCTCTGAGTATCCGTCTGGGTGAAAATAAATAAATCAAATATGCACTTCAGCGTTTCCTGCTCTTTTTCTGCGTAGGATACGGTGCCGTGTGTGTGGAGGGCACATCCTGCTCTTGAAAACATGATGAGCTTTCTAAACGTATATAAATAAACCAAGAGTTTTCCAATTAGCTTTCGCATCTTTTCTGTTAATTCAAATGATTTTGTCACTTTTCCAGGGCAGTGCATATAATATTTAGACTACTCTCATACTTCTCCCAGCCCCATTCTCCCAGCTGAATATGCCCTATCTGAAGTATTCTAATTTGTGAACACTGCGGTGTCAGAAGTGATTTTGCTGTAAAGTCACTAATTATATGCAACATCAATGTGATGTGGGGAAAACGTTAAAAATTTAGCATCACAAGACAAATGGAAAAATGCGTGCTGAAACAAGGAAAAGAAGCACTAACATTCACAGTTTTTCAATGAATAATACATGTTTTTTTTCCCTGCTTCACCAGGGCTCATCCAGACCAGCTTCAGTGTCACTCTTATATTTATCCTAAAAGAAATATGTATGCACTGCTGTTTGCATCCACTCATTAAAGGAACTGTTGACTATATGAGGCATTGTTCTATGGGCTGATCTCATTAGCAGCCTTTGTGTACAGAACTGGAAGAACAATAGGAGGGTAAGGAAGAGGCATGAGGTGAGCAAGACCACTGCGTGTACAATTCAAACTCATGTCTACATGTAAAAATCTGCATTTTAAAAAAGTGGAAACGTGGAAAAATGCAAATCTTTTCACCTCAGCAAAATCTCTTTGCAGTGGAACAACATTATAGATAATATTAACTGGTTTGTAATTACCTCACCTGTTTGCAACAAGACTGAACAAAAAGTATTAGAGCCTGTGGTTTATTGTGGCTCCCCAGGCGCCCACCAAATAGCAGCCATGTGTACTGTATAAAGGTGCAAAGGAGCTTGATAAATTGTTTGTGCGTCAAGTTGATACCGGCTAACATGACCTGCCCTCTGAACTCTGTTAACCAAGACTGACATAGTGGGTCATTGTTGGACTGACAAACAACTTTGTTTCATTTTGAAGGTATTTTCATGGCTCCCTTTACACAGTAATTACATTCCAAATCATTATGTGTTGTAAAGTCTATTGACCCCTAGTAAACTTATATTTACCAAGCTGGAACAGTTAATGAAATTGTCTTTTAATTAGCACTCCTCTTAGGGGTGGGACATCTGAAGGGGTCCTTGTTTTGTTTTGGTGTTGTGGTTGACTGAAGGGTGCAGATCCACTGTTCTAAGATAAAACAGTAATATCTTAATTAAGACGCGCTGTTTAACTGTTTGCAGTCAAAGTCGGCGCCATTGTACGTACCTCTGCGCCAGGGGCGGCACCTGCGGTACAGGCATACTCACCGTACAATGAATCAATAAAACAATATCATAATTTCTTCTTTTGTTGTTTTGTTTTTTTAGGGCCAGGTCGTTTTTCAAGCTTGACTGATTGAAAGTGGTCTGACTACTCAAGGTAACAACTGGAGAGAGGGTGAGGGGGGGGTTCTTTGCTGCTTGTATAATGCAGTCTTTGGCAGGCTCTCTCTTTGTATTAGATACATTAGGACGGAAATGTGCACTAACTTAAAAATGCTCATGTGAAAAAACATGGAATGTATTAAATTAATGGTCTCTTTTGCCTCAGGGCAGTAATGAAAAGGGACCCCCAATGAGTTCATTTTTCACGGCTTTGGTTATGCATTCAACACTCTAATTGAATTTCAATGTAAGTTTTACAAAGTCTTTATTACAGTGACTCTTGATGTAAATTACATGTGATCTATCGTGGGACTTTCGCCCATTAAGTAATTTAATTGTGACATGCACTTTCTACACACCTCATGCTTTCATGCCTATTCCTCCTCATCTAAATTGTCAGTTTTTTCTATTATCTGCGCTGTTTATGTGGATTGAGGGAAGTAGTCTGCATATACTCAAGGCAACTTTCATGAGAACAGCTCCTTAAAAGGAGTAATTGCTTGTCTCCCCCATGGTAAGAGAGGGGACAGCACCCGACAGCTAGAGTATACTGGAGTATACACAAGTCACAAGGATTTGCAAGATGTTCGCAGATGACTGCACAAAGCACATTTTATCTGGGAAAAGTATATTATTAGATTTATCCTGTGAGGAGGAAAGATCAGCACACAGAGCAAGTAAAATTCGTTAGGTTTTCCAAATGTATGCACAAGAGATGCCAGCTTCAGAATAACCTGTGACACATTAAACGCCACATGCATGCATGTGTATCATGTATCTAAAAGAATTCAAGTGGATTTGCAAAAAACAACAACTGGAAACAATGTATTCAATCCTTTCTTTGTGAGTGTGCATGTCCAGTGTTTCAAACACTGTGAACTTTATTCTCAGACCTGATGCCTGAAATTCAACCTGGGAGTCAGTTTTCTCTGTCTCCATCTAGTGTTTCTGCCTGAAGCCACTTTCTGAGCTTTCCATCATCTAGAGCATAAATAGAAAACCATAACCTCCCTCTTCCTTTACGATCAAAAAACAATAAGTCTAAATAAAAAACATACACACGCTAAGAAGACGGAAATCTTAATCATAAACTGTATGTTTCTCATCAATAGCGTGGCTGTCCGTGGGTCCACGTGTGAACATGCATGAGCCATCTGAAATACTGCCGCTGAATAGACCTGATCATCAGAAGGGGGGAAGAGGCTTGACCTGATATTTCCTCTGTTGTTTGGTCAGGAAAGGGACGTTATTGTAAAAGGCCTGTAAAGATAAATAACCTTGCCGTTTCCATGGCAAAGTCACAAACAGTGGCGGCCGAAGACAAAAGAGCAGAGGACAATAAATCCAACACTGTCAATTTTGTTTAGTTTTCAGAGTGTTTTTGAGGGAAATATGGTTTCAAAACAAGCGGACACATCCATATTTCCACAGACAAAGGGAAATTGGATCAGTTTTTTCTGCTTTTTCTGAACAGGTCACAGTTTTATCTTGTACATTACTTTCCAGGCCACGCCATCCTGATTGGTAATAGGAATATCTGACACCCTATTTTGCCTTTGGATCAGGAAACTCCTTGTACAGCTGTATACATGTTTTTATAGCCTCCGAAAGAAAGGGTATTGTCTTTAAATCCCTATGAATGGTTTGTCCAGCCTTCAAATTTAAGTGGAAAACCATCCCAGGCCCTTTTTTACACAGGCTGAACAATCAAGAGTGAACACTTGCATTATTGTTGAGGTCAGCCAGAGTTCATCTCATTAGAACAAATCCAGGGTCAAGCTGTCATCAACATTTCTTATCATACAAGTGTACATGAACGAGGAACCGATTGTACACACCAAACTCTATTAACATGTCTTGTGGTGTACTAGTGCATATGTGGAAAAGGTAAGTATTTTGTGACTCCGGAGCTGATAAAAAAACGCCTCAAATGATTTAAAAAATCTGGAGTTGTGAAGTTAGACCACTAAGTTCTCTGCTTAGAGGCTCGAGACTACATTAGCTGCTACTAGCATAGCACAACTGATCTCAAATTGTTCCCGACAGAGTTGCATCGTGGGTAATGTAGGTGCCTGACAAGGAGGAAGAATGGCTAAAACAAAGATAGCTCTGGTTCTGCTGCATTGATATTGATCCTTTTTTTTAAACTGTCCATTGTGAGTCAGTCATGCTAAATCAGTGGAGTACACATTAAACATAAAAAAGGAACTCTACACCTCAGGATGTTTCTCAAAATAGGGTCTCAACTTTTATCCAGAACCTTTTTCTGCCATGGCCGCCCTCTCTGCCCCCCAATACTTCCCCATCTTCTCATCATCAGGGGAGACGAGTCTCGTCAGAAGCGAGGCGTGATGAGGAGTGGCCTTATCACTCCAATACAAGAGCAAACACGGGAGTCTTTACAGCACGTCGTCTCAGGAAGCAGCGCACGGCAAGATTACTGCCCTTTAAGAAGCCCTAAGACACGACCAATCCCAAGTAGTGTTTTATCTTGACAGTTTGCAGCGCTTTGTTTGCCTTTTCTGTGAAGCCTGGGGATAAAAGAGCAGCCTCTGTGAGCTGTGTCTGATTAGGATCTAATTGTTAACATTCACTGTGCCTTTTTTATTATCAGCCTGGTGCTGCCATACATGCAGCAGGTAAAGGCCTTTTCAGTGTTATGAAGGACTCTCCCCTTGCTGCTCTCGTGTGTTACTCAAGTACTAGTTAGCACTGAGGTGGCAGGAGAGGAGCCCCCAGCTCGTCGACATCAACAACAACAACAACAACAACATCAACAAACAGGAATTGATGGCGAGTGTTTATTATGTGGTTTAATTGCTCCTCATCTGGAGGATCTGACAGTTGCGGTTAATGAGAGAGGGAGAGGAGGCACGCGCCTTTGGCAGCAAGCTTCATAGTTTAAGACGTGTAAGTGTGTGTGTGTGTGTGTGTGTGTGTGTGTGTGTGTGTGTGTGTGTGTGTGTGTGTGTGTGTGTGTGTGTGTGT